>JANHFO010002838.1:19117-29513 GCA_032468095.1 Pareas carinatus | reverse complement strand
ACATTAAGAATTTACTGAACAGTGAAGGAGTTGCTAAATTTTACTGAGTTTACTAAGTTACTAGTTACTAAGGTTCTGGATAAATGACTATCAGACTTTGAAAACCTGGTATCACTGGATCATGTCTGACAATTTTGTTGAATTAACATTAACTAAAAAGATTTCGAAATTGGATTTTGAATAAATGTGCGATTAATTGTTACAGTTTTGAATTTTACTGCTACTATCTTCCTTAGTGGGTCATGCAAACTGCTATTCTGGATAACACTTTTTAAAGGGGGTAGGGGACACTGAGGATGGGTTTGTAGCACCAAGAGGGTGGTGGACTGAAAAGGTTTGGGAACCACTGCAGTAGATCATGGGGAAGTTTAGCTGGAAGTCCAGGTTGTGTAGTCAGTTGATCCAAGGGATGTCACTCACACCTCCTTGAGGTGCTTCAAGTCAGTGTGTGTGTGGGGGGGATGCAGTGCCTTTTTCAGTTCTAGGATGCCTCTCCTCCTGGACAGAAAGCTCTCTAAATTCCTCCCCCAGCTGCTCCATCGAAGAAATGGTAGCAGGAAGAGTTCACCATCTTGCCATTGTTTCAGGCTGTAAATCTAGTTCCCACTGGAAAGCTCCATGCAAAGTCTTTTGGTGAGGTGTGAATTCCTCAAACAAACTGTTTCTGAAGGCTCCAGGGCTGGCTCATCTTCTCCGTATATGTCCAGGGGGGTTGCCCAGAGAGGCCCCTGTAGTGAGGTGGAGATTCCGACCAGGCTGGCATAGGGGAGGGTGGTGCACTTACTGAGGCTTCTAACCATCGTTCCGAAAATTCAAGCGGCAAGGGTTTTTTCTCCTCCACTAGGGCCGCTCCTGGTTGCTCGCTGGGAGGTCTGTAATAAATTGCCTCTCTACCTTCCTCAGCCATCTGGCCTCCGTCCAGGCATCAAGAAACAGGCAGAAGAGGTTTTAGTTTTCCTTGCAACTTTCACTCCCAAGCTAACATGGGGAGTGCAAAGTTGTAAAACAAAAGAATTTTTTAAAAAAGTAAGATTTCCATCTAACTGTGAAGAGCTTCCTACAATCTCTTTGAAAGGACCATGAAACATAGTTCCATCACAGATCAGTGTTTATTGGATTCTTTATAAAGCTATCAGGTGAAGGCCAAACATACACTAAGGTATCTATAGATAAGAATGGAGAATTCTTGGGCGATCACAGCAAGTTCAGCAGATGCCCTGCCTCCTGACGCAGTTGTCTCTCGGGTAGTAATCTGGCCAGGATGGCAACCAGTCACCTAGTCGGCCGAAATAGATAAGCATTTCTAACATGTATACATTTTCTACTGATTATTGTGATCCCTGCTTCCATCTTTGGTTCATGGTAAATTTTTTCAAGAAGGAATAGGTTTCACTATTTATCCATCAGTGCCAAGGAGGAATTTGACAGTGTTATTTTCTCATTTAATATATTCTTGTAGTTTTATGGAACTTTAGGTAGTTCACTATTGTCAAGGTATTTATTTATTTTTTCTATCGAGATTTCCTCATCTGAGTACAAGTTCCTGTAGAAATTTTTAATTATCTTTTTTATTTCTTCTTGTGTATGTTGTATGATTCCCTTCTCATCTATCAGCTTATTTATCAATCTTTTTCTTTTCTGTTGTTTGAGTTTGCATGCTAACCATCTACCTGGTTTGTTTGTGTTTTCAAAGAAATTTTGTCTTTCGATTTTCAACTGTAGAGCCATTTTTTCTGATTCCATCAGATTTAACCTATGTTTTATTATTTCCATTCGTCTCTTTAGATATTTCTTTCTTTGTAGGTCTACTTCCAATTGGACAAATTTCTTTTTAATGTCCTATATTTCTGTTTTTTCTCCTTGTTTTGGTTTGCTGTGTAGGCTATAACTATGCCCCTAAAATGTGTTTTGGCAACATCCTATACATTTTGTGCCAATGTATCTCCATTTTTGTTCTCTTTAGGGAAGAAGTTGCTATCTGTATAAAGTTTTTTTCTTTTAAATTTTATCTCTCCATTATCCATCTTCTCTTTTTTGGTAAACCTTTTCAAATTATTTTATTGAAATATGGTCTGCCCACATTCCTGCTTCAATGTTTATTTCTTTTATATTGACTTTTAGTTCTAATGTCATCCAAATCATATTGATTCAATTCTCCCTCTTTCAGATATAACACAACAAGTTGAATCCAAAAATACTTGATTATTTTTTTTAAATAAAAGTGTTACCAAAGCTTGGCTTTCAAACTTTCTATACTTTGGCTACAACTGCAACTGCAAACTGCAACTCATAAGAAATGAGATAAAAAATGAAATAGAAACCAGTTCTGAAAAAAAGGAAATTAGCTAAAAGCAAAAGAAATACTCCTGTTTTTCATTTTCAGTAAGGTTTTACATTGCATTAGACCATGCATAGTAGTACTCCATGAGAATATTTATTTATTTTATTTATTAAATTTTTATGCCACACATCTGCCCTACAAGGCGACTCTGGGTGCCTTACAAGTCATAAAACAAGTAAAATATAATTAGAAATTTAAACTACACATATTAAAATATTATGATAAAGGTAAAGGTTTCCCCCTGTCCAATCATTTTCAACACTAGGGGGGGCGGCTCATCTCTGTTTCTCTTTCTCAGGGAGCCAGCATTGTCCAAAATCATTTCTGTGGTCATGTGGTCAGTATGACTATACATAGAGGTGCAGGGAAAACAGTTACCTTCCACTGAAGTGGTACCTATTTATCTACTCACATTTGCTTGCTTTGAACTGCTTTCAAATTTCTAGGCAAGCAGGAGCCGGGTCAAGTAACAAGAGTTTAGTTTAGTTTAGTTTAGTTGAATTTATACCCTGCCCTTCTCCTGCAGGACTCAGGGTGGCTAACAGGCCTAATAAAACATACAATACATAACACAAAAAACACGATAAAAGCAACCTTAAAAATTACATTTACATATGGCCTACATAAAAAGATGGGAGGATGATAAGATAATTTCCATTTGATTAAAACGACTAAAATGTTTAAAACCCAATATAAAACTCAAATAAAAATCAGAGGACTAGGGCTAGGCTAAACCAGCCCGGTGGAATTAGTGGGTCTTCAGGGCGCGGCGGAAGGTCCGAAGGTCGGAGATGATGCGTATTGCGGGAGGGAGATCGTTCCAGAGGGTGGGTGCTGCCACAGAGAAGGCTCTCCCCCTGAGGGTCGCCAGCCGACATTGTTTGACCGGCGGCACCCTGAGGAGGCCCACTCTGTGGGAGCGTGTGGGTCGGCGGGAGGTATCGGTTGGCAGAATGCGGTCCTGCAAAATTGATTTGTTTGATTAGAAAATGATAATTTTATTTATTTATTTATTTAATAAATTGTATTCCATCTTTATTATATTTACAAACAACTCAATGTAATATTTGTCAAAAGTGATTCATTTATCATTCATTTCTCACTCACTTGCATCTGACTTATCGCTATATCTCAAAATCCATAAAAGCTACACTTCTGAAAATTCATACATACCTTTGCTTCCCATCTACGACCAAACTACAACAAAAATTTCTCAACAAAAAATATTTTTAAAGGAGTTATTTAACATTTATTGAAAAGAGGAGGAACCAACCTGTGCTGGGCCAATCGGAAGAAACAGTGGAAAGGGGCATCCAGAATTCAAATGCAAAGGCAGTTTCACTGAGTCATGGCAGAGAGAGAAACAGCAAGGCAAGGAGCAGCAGGGCAGGTGAGTGAGGCCTGACTCTCCCTCTTCCCACTCTCCCTCTCCCCACAGTCTGTGCTGGCCTCCATGCTACCACTGGAGACCACCAAGAGTGCTTGGAATTTGACCTGGACAATGGGCATCTAAAAATCATAATTTCAGAACAACAGACTTGGAAGGAACCTTGGAGGTCGTGTAGTCCAACTCCCTGCATAACCTATACCTGTGGAGCCCTCTGCTAATTATGACAGGCTGCAAACTTCGCTTGCCGTGTCTTGGGGAGTGGGACTGCTTAGTAACGCTGGGGGGGGGGGGCATTTGGTGGTTTTAAGATTGTTGACATTTCCTATTCCTGAGAAGAAGTTATGTTCAAGGCCATTTTTGCAGGTGTGACTAGGGAGGGGGTGCAATCAGGTGCCTTTATCAGCATCATGTGACTTCCAGTAGAATGTGACTGTGGGGAAAATACTGTTTTAAATATGCCCTGCCTGTGGGGCTGGGGGTGGGGGGAGGGTTTAGATTCAGCTTTGCTTCCATCTGTGTCTGTCTTACCTTCTGAATAAACCTGGACTTCCTGAAGGTGGGCAGCTTCGAGAGTTTGCTTTATGGGAGGATTTTTGGGACATATAACAGAACCATTCCAGACAAGTGGTGGTTCTCACTGTTGGAAAATTTCTCCTTAGTTCTACTTTGCTTCTCTTCTGTCCCCACGCAACAGCTGAATTCTGGGCGCTCTGCTCAAGCCATACAGCGTTACTGCTGTTTGGACTCAATAATGGAAGCATATTTATAAAATTTTATTTATTCTCAAATCTATTTGATCATTTTAGGTTTTATGATCTAAAATGATCAAATAAATTTAAGAATACATAAAATCTTGTACTGTAATCAAATGTTTGTCCATTCAAGCTGGTAATAAAAGATTTCAGTTTACTTTATGGTACAGTTGTCAGGCACAATGTCACATGATTGTGACTTGCAACTTCCTGCTGGTTTCCCTGTTGACTTTGCTTGTGGGAAGCTGGGTGTGAAGGTGGCAAATGGTGTGATGTAATGCTGTGTGTGGAAGACCTTTGGAGTCAAGAATGAATGCTGCCTAGGGAACAGTCAGATAAGGGAGGCCACAGCACACAGTGGCAGACTGAGAAAAGGCCCAGGGGAGACCCTCCCTAGGCTTCTGCGCTGTAAAGGGGACAGCGGAGGAACTATGCTCTCAGACTTGCGAGATTGATGTCAGCCATACCAGACAGACATGAAACACAACCAGAGAAGCTAATTCTACATAATTGTAAAGCTACATTAACAGAATCTGGCAAGCCTGAAAGTACAATTCTCCCCGTCCACCAGATACCATTACGTGTGAGCACGGGACATTGTACATTCGTATCAGTTGCCAAACGCCCAAATCGCAATCACGTGACGTGGAGATGCTGCAACAACCGAAATTTCAAGGACCAGTCTTCGGACTTCTTTTACAGCGCCCCGTTAACTTCCAGTGTTCGCTCAGCAAGCGGTTGGTGAGCACGAGCTGCCTGTATCTCTCTCTCTCTCTCTCTCTCTCTGTGTGCGTGCGTGTGTGTCTATACTCAGAGCAATCAGAAATATTTTGTTCAGATTTGCTGGTCTGTCTTAGTAGTCGTCCAAGCGAAGAGGGAGGAGATGAAGAGAGACAGAATGGTGGAAGCACTTACTGCTCCGGGGCGGGGTTCTGGCACCGGATGGACATCTGTGTACCACTGTTGCGTCTCCCGGTTGACCTCTTTGTAGAGCCCATCGAAGGCCTCCTTCACATCAGCGATGGAGAAGGCGCACACCGCTGCAGCCCCGGAGCCTTTCCTGTCCCTGGCAGAGAGAGGCAGGAGGGGCAGCGTGGGCCACCAGCATTCGCCTGCATGCCCCGAGTCAGGCAGGGCAGTCTGACTTTTGCCTGGGCAGCACCCGCTGTGGGTGCTTGGGTGCCAGTCTCTCCAAGGCTCACCACTGAGAGGTGAAGACCCCATAGAAGACCGTCTCTGGCCAGCGCTCGCCTGGCGTCAACACAAACACGTCCTGAAGCACGTTGAAGGGGAAGCCGTCCTCCGGGTGGGAGCACAGCAGCTGAGCCTTCAGAAAGGTTGTCCATCGTCGCTGCAGCACCCGCTCTCCGCCCAGGTCACCCTGGCAGGAGGGGGGGAGGGGGAGGAAGCCAGGAAGAACAGGGCCAGGAGAAAGAGAAGCGGGTTTGCCACGAGGCTTGCCAAGCCTCCTTCCAGCCATCTGACCACCCAAAGGGCAGCCACAGATTTTCTATGAAAGAGCAGCGTCCAAGAGGGCCCCTGCCCTGCCTGGGGCTGCTTTAAGTTGCGGCCGAGATGCTCCCATCCTGCCTTGCTGCCAGAAGAGGCTCCCGCCTGATCTCTCCAGGCTGCTTTCTCCTTCCCTCTTACTTTGTTTATTTATCTATTTTAGTCAAGCATGTATGAGAAAAACAAGCATAATTAAGAACATACTATAGACGCATGCAGACATAGACAGGTTTAAGCATATTGCATAACAACAAACGAGTGCGAAGACGTGGGGACGGGAGGACAGGGGTGGGGGGCAGGCTGGTGCTGGTGCGCCTGTGCCTGCCCCCGCCCCCGCCTCTTGGACCCAGAGGCCGCCTCTGAAGGGTGCTTCGGCTGCTGCGCTCTGCTCCTCCAGTCTCAGGTCCCGGCCCAGGGGAACCCCCCGCCAATCTCTCTCCCTTAGCAGAGCCTGTTGGGCCCGCGGGAAACTCTGGCGCCCACAAGCACGACCGACAGGGCAAGGAGGCACGGACAGCGGCGGGACCTGCTGGGGACCAGCAGCCTGAAGGCCAGACGCTGAGGGGGCTTCGCAGGGAAAGGCAGGCGGGAGTTTTATGCCAAGGAGCCACTGTCTCTTTCCTGGAGAGAAAGCCTTCGTCAGGCTGGGCAGGGATCGAGAGGTTCCCTGACCGGCCCTGAGATCGCTCAGCAGACAGCGGGTCCTCCTCTTCGGGGACCGTCTCATCCGTCTGCCGCCATCAGAAAAGGAAGGTAAAATGGGCGCCAGGAAGACCTTTCCAGCAGGTCGACGCGGAGACCAGAAGCTCCAGCTGGGAGACGGTCCACTCTCTGGTCTCTCTCCAGGGCGGCCCTTCCCTGCTGGCCTGGAAAAGTCCTACCGAGAGCAGCATCGGCCACCTGCTGACCCCGTGCGGCCTTGAAGAGGAGCGCCCACTCTGGGGGCCCCCAGAGCTGCTTGAGGAGCAGGCGCCCCCCTCCGCCTGCGCTCTGAGAGGAGCCCGCCCTTGTTCTGGCGCTGCAGCTGAGCTTCCCCTGGAAGGAATCTTGGAAGCCAAGGGGCGTCCTCGCAGCCTTTTGGCACCGGGAGGGCTGCCAGCTGGCTGGGGACACCACAGCCAGCTTGGCACTGCAGGGGCAGAGGGCAAAAAGGGATAAGCGGCACAGGCAGATTTCAGTCCCCCTCACACACACACTCAGGTGTCCCTTACCTTGCACACCCGTGCAATGCGGGACACAACCGTGTCTTCAAAGAAGTCGAATTCCTTGCCGGTTTCACTGAAGAAGAAGTAGATCTTGCCGTCGCTCTCCTCCTGGGCATTGCCCTCCTGCAGGAAGGCTGAGCCCACAAAGAGCGGCTCTGCCCGAGGCAAAAGAGACGGGTCGGGCCCTTCTCTTCCTCCCCTTCCTTCAAGGGCCCCAGAAAATGCACGGGGGGGGGAGCTGCGCAGATGGAGCTGCTACTGCCGCCGCCACTGCCCAGGGGTGCCGGGAGGGTCGTCGCTGGGCACACCACCACCCCTCAGCAGAAATGGGTGAAGTTGTGGAGCCTCCCCCTCCCCCCCCCGGGGAAGAACCTCCCTAGAGAGAGCTGCGCCTGCTTGAATACTGGATTTGGCCAAATGCCATCAGACACACAAGGGATTTGTATCTGGCGCAGAAGCTCCGGCGTATGTGCAGAACAACGGAATCGTGGTAATGATACCAATAAGGCGGGGGGAGGGGTAAGGAAGATAATAAGGATAAATAAAAATACAATAGCCATACAAAATGGGCAACTACACACAGAAACTGGGCAGAATTAAGGGTTCGGCAGAGAAATGGCACAGGGGGAAAAACTCTCCCGGTGTCTGGTTGTTTTGGTGTGCAATGCCCAATAGCGCCGTACAGCGGCATCCTGAGGGGGAGGAGCCGAAGACGTCCGGGATGCGAGGGGTCTGCAGATCTCCTCTCAGGCCCCCTCCTGACCCGCACAAGGTGCAGGTCCTCAGTGGAAGGCGGGCTGGTTGCAACTGTTCTTTCTGCCGTCTCAACCGTCCCTCAGGGTCTGTTCCTGTCCTGCTGGGACGCTGGGCCAAGCCGGACGGCTGCAGAGGAGCAGATGGCAAAGTCAGCCATTGCTCTGCAGACCTGGGCCGGCAGCTCCTGGGGCAGCCTGAGCTCTCTGAGTTCATGCAGGAAGAACATTCTTTGTTGTGCCTTTTTAATGATGGTTCTAATGTTGGATGCCCATTTCAAATCCTGAAAGATTGTAGAACCCCCAAATCTGAAGGAGTCTACTGCTGATACAGTGCTGTCGAAGATAATAAGAGGTGGTAAAACAGAAGGGTTCCTCCTAAAATTCGCTCTCACCTCTACATTTTAAAGCATGTTCAGCTCCAGATTCATCCGGCTGCACCACAGGACCAGCTGTTCAACCACCCATCTATGTGCAGACTCAGCACTGTCTCAAATGAGGCCAGTGACTGCTGCATCGCCTGCAAACTTCACTACTTCAAAAGAGGGATCCTTAGAGATGCCGCCGTTGATGGAGGGAGAGGACATAATGGAGAGAGCACCCAGCCCTCTGGGGCTCCTGTGCTAACTGCCCATTACTAGATGTGATTTTCCCGAACTTCACCTGCTGCTGCCTATCGCTCAAAAAGCTGATGGTCCACCCACATGTATGAACAGGCCCAGTGAGCTGAATCAGTTTAGAATGAAGAATTCCTGGAATGATGGTGCTGAATGCCTGCAAGTCTACAGAAAGATCCATGCGCAGCTCTCTGGGGATTTAAAATGCTGCAAGCCCCTCGCCCAAAAACAGAGACTTGGAAATATCTAAACTGAACAATATCCGGCAGGTTTTTTTTCCTAATACGCACAAGCAGTTTCTGCAAAGTGGCATCTTTGGCATTAGCTACCCAGACAAAACAATAGATGAACAGATGTGGGAAAGAGAGACCCACCTCACCCCACGCAAATATTCCAAATGTTATAATTTAACTATATGTTTTAATCTG
Organism: Pareas carinatus; assembly: GCA_032468095.1. Lineage (NCBI taxonomy): Eukaryota > Metazoa > Chordata > Lepidosauria > Squamata > Pareidae > Pareas > Pareas carinatus. Next base: position 20,519 of record JANHFO010002838.1, on the reverse strand, counting down.
GCTGCTTCCTTTTTGTTTTTACTGAATTCATGCTTATACTTCATGTTTTAGGTACAATTTTCTGACAAGATCCTGAGAGCAGCTTAAAAAATAGATGAAGCAATATAACAGTGATGGCAAACCTATGGCACGCGGGCCACTGCCAGCACACGCGCCTTCGTCCAGGAAAGTAAAAAACACACAAAAAACAGCAAGTTGGAGGAGAGAAACCTCCCCCAACAGGCAGGAGCACGGGTGGCGGCTGAGAGCCCCACTGACCCCGGACATGCCGCCTGGGTGGCGGGTGAGCACCCCACCGCCAGGAGAAGTCAAAGGCGGGTGCGCACGATCCCATTCTCAGCCCTCCCTTACTGGTTGTCTGGCTCACCCGCGTACCCGCCGGTTCCACCGCGCCTTTCGCTCCCCTGAAAGTCTTGCCCGGCTCCCCTCACTGCTGCAGCCCACCCGCTTTTTTTAGTCCGCAGAGGTCGGGTGCCTCCGCTCCTTTCCTCTTCCCTCCACCTGTTGGATTCCTTTTCCGGGCGGCTGGGCTGGGTTCACACAATCTGCGCACCCAGGTCAGTTAGGAGCCCCCTGGCTCGAGCATTCCGCCACACAGGGAGCCTTTGCTGGGAGGGGGTGGCCTGGCTGGTGGGTAGCTCAGGTGGGAAAGCGAGGTGTTGCGCGAAAACAGTTTGACGGTCTCAGTCTCTGTCTTTTTCTGTGTTTGTGTGTGCGTGTGTCTCTCTGTCTCTTTCTTTCTCCCTCTTTCTCTTCCTTTCGTTCTCTCTCTGTGTATGTGCGTGTGTGTCTGTCTCTCTCTCATTCTCTCTCTCTCAAAAGCAGGAATAAAAATCACACTAAAAATATGTAATACTTAAATAATCTTCAAATATGTCAAGGGGGGGCTGGGGTTGTTGCGGCGGGGGGCATTGCCAGGGGGTGAGGGACGTGTTGCCGTGGTGGCACTTTTAATTGCACTTTGGGCACTCAGTCTCAAAAAGGTTTGCTATCACTGCAATATAACAATGTTGTAAATATGTGACTACAATAAAATGAAGGGCAATCAGCAGTAACATGAATCCAGCAATTGCCCAAGAAATAGTTTGCTCAAGGCCGAGAGCCTCTTCACGGAGCTGCCCATGTTGGTTTCATGGCAAGAGCTGACCACTCTGAGACTCCCCCTGGGAAACAGTCACAGGATGCCTGATGGCGACCGGTTCGAGCCTGGCCAAGGTCACCTCAGAGCCGCCTCATGCCGAGTAGCCAATGAGCAGCGACCTCAACATCCAACATCAGAGCCCAAACGGAAACCGTGAAAGTCACCGGAAGGCAGGGAGCTCCAAAGTCATCAAGAGAGTCCTCGCCCCTGGTCCACACTGAGTGGCAGGGCTGTTATCTAAGCCCTGTGCACATGTGAAAC
>JANHFO010002836.1:149183-160276 GCA_032468095.1 Pareas carinatus | reverse complement strand
GGGCGCCCCGCCACGTCGGTTTCGCCCTTTTGGCGGAGCATGCAGGCCATATCAAGAGGTAAGTCATAGCTAGGAACCTGCCCATAGGTTATTCTGACAGTCCCGGAAAATCTGAACTCAATCCGTTCAGTACTTTCCGAGATCACCTACCAGGCACAAACGGTACTTCCTTTTTTATATATATAGATTTTATTTTGGGGGAGAAGCGGGGCTTTGACTTTTGTATTTGACTTCTGGTAACTGCCTGGAAATCCCAGCAAGTTTTTTCAGTAGTAGTTTGCCATTGCCTAATTCCAACTCCTAGGGTTGAAAGGGAACCCAAGGTCACCCAGCTGGTTGTGTGCAGACTCTGAAATCTCTTTGAGTTCGCAACATATAGATTGTCTTCCATAGTTTTTTATAAGGTGATAATTATTAGGCATTGGGACACCGATTTTCTCTTATTTATTAAATATAAATATAAAACATTTCCCTCCCTCCTAATCTGTCACAACTTCGGATTCTCACAAAAAAGAGAATGTATAAAAAAATGTATATTATAATGTATATTATAATAGTATGTCTTAAAAGACCCAAGATAGCACAGAACAGGAAACAGACTATTCCCAAGGACTGGAGAAGGCAGAGATTTAGAACAAAGTTAACCTGTTTTCTTAAATGCCCCCTTTAGTTGAGAGTAGCTGTATACTTTTATGACAGAATGGAAAGAAACTTTCTGGCAAAGTAGCTGAGGGACCACAAATTTGCTGAGAGATCAACTGCTCCACTTTCCTTTATAGACACAATCAAGCCCTCTGTCAAGAAACTTGCAAAAGAGAATTGTATGTTTACATGATGAAAGTGCACTGATGCATACTTCAATAATTTGCCTAAAGTGTTAAGAATTTAAGTAGTATTCTGTTGGATCACACTTCTGGTCCATCTAATCCAGAAGTCTATTCCCACAATGACCAACAACTAGTTTTATAGCAGAAGGTATTCAGAGGCAACCACACTTCCATCAAGGCTAATATTCATGTAGTCTCATGATTTTCATGAATTTGTTTAACCTTTTTGGAAACCATCTGAGCTGGAAGTTAGCACCACATCTTGAATTCCAAAGCTGAATTATGCACTGAGTAAAGAAAATACTTCCTTTTTTCTATCCTAATTATTCCGATATTCAATTTCATTGATGACTTCTGGTACAAGTATGAAGATATTGAAAAGATGAACCAAAATTCCTTTAATGTAAGAGGCATGTATACATTTTTCAAGATAAAGATGAAATAAGATGCTAATTTGTAAGCATACAGGGGGCCATACTCTGAAAAGCAAGCAGGAAACAAAACAAATCAGTTATTTAGATGAGAATAGAGACAAACATGCATGATTTCCTTGAGTTTAGATTCAAATATGTGGCATTGTCCTAAATTAATTAATCATATTCATTCAAAATCATTATTTCACAGATATTTTCCTTTATTCCCTATGAAATATTATAAATCAAATACTTGGACAGACTGAATGATCAATTTGCTTCTTTGGATCCTCAATTTGCACACTTCTAATTTAGTCGTTGCAGAACAGGATTCCTCTCATCAATCACTCATCATTTGATCATAGATTTCTTTAGGCTGCGTTTATAGCTACCAGCATTATCATAAAATGACTTTTTTTTGTTAGCTTGACAAATAAATTACTCATTGCTCTGTGATAAAAGTTAGTAAACTGACATACAAAGTAGGAGGACTACAGTGACAGTTTCCTGAGGCATCATTATTTCAACATATAAGTCTCTCTTACAAGTAACCACATTACAGATGTCATATCATAATCAATCATTTGCTAGCTTTTATTTTCTGCTCCACATATATTTTAAAACAACTTTAAAAAGCCTTTATATATCTATGTAAGCGATGAACAATATACTAAATGCATTCTTTTCTTCACCCTCGTCCCCAATACATTTTATTACTATGTACCTGACATAAACACAAGGCAATCATGTAAATGAGTAACAATAGCTTGCAAACAGTATCTTTCATTAATGTATTTCTGAACATTTGATTATTTAGATGACATATATTCATTCCTTTGTTCTCTGTTTATGGTATTGATAGTTTACCACATCAGTCCACTGTATTGTCAGATATCAGGGTAGTTTGGCCTTGCTTAAAATGAAAAGACTACTATAGATCATTTCTCAACATCATTTATCTAAGGCATGAGCAGATGTTACCTTATATGTTAAAGTAAAAATATTTGTAATTCTTTCCAAAATCCACAGGTAATCTTTAATCTGATCTTTAATCTATCATTCTACCAGCTCCATTTCATTACGCTTTGATAATTTGATTCATTTTGCTCCCTTTTAGATGCAATTATATATATATATTAATTACATTCTGCCTGTTAGATTGTTACATTTTGAAATTTTTGGCTTCTTCTTTTGACTAAACAGATTTTACAAACTGTAATTTGGTTACGGTGGAATATACTATTAACCTGGTAATTAATTAATCAGGGATAAACAGATGAAATGCCATTCCACATAAGACAAATTGTCCATCAAGCCTTGCAGATTTTTACTTTTATTGGAAGGCATTAGAAGCTAGACAGGAGCAAAGCAAAATACAAATAGTAATGATGCAGATAAACAAATTGAAATAATGTTACTTTTTGCCATGGTGTCTAATTAAACTGGATATTCACATTTTTTAAAAAAAGTGTCATAATGTTAGATGTAGTGAGTTCTCAGTACCGTACTTAAACAAGTATTGCTTAATATGATACAATAAATACTGAAGACTGAACTTAACAATTATGCTTGTAAAATAGACTTGAGAATAGTACTTTATCATAGACTATATGTGACTCAATACAATGCAGATAGTCCTCCATTTACAAGCTTTCTTTTAGTAACCATTTGAAGTTACAATGGCACTTTAAAAAGTGACATAACCATTTCCCACACATATGACTGTTTCAGCATCCCCTTGGTCATGTGTTCAAAATTCAGAAGCTTGCAAATTGCTCATATTATGATGACTGCGGCGTCCTGGGTCATGTGATCAACTTCTGCGATCTTTTTACAAGTAAAGTCCATGGGGAAGACAGATTCACTTTATAATTGTGTTACTAACTTAACAACTGCAGTGATTCACTTAACAACTATGGCAAGAAAGGTTGTAAAATAGGACAAAACACACGTAACACACTCTTGCTTAGCAACAGAAATTTTGGGCTCAATTAGCCCCTTAGTTTTTTACTTAAATTTCAGATTGCAGGGTTCAATTCACTTCATGCTTTGGCAAAGTAGCTATGTAGCATAGCTACATTCTTAATTATTTTTACACTCCATTCTATTTAGTGCTTTTTTCTTACACACAAACACACACATATATATATATATAAAACAATGGAATACTTCTTTTATTCAGCATCTTGTTTACATTTGGACTCAGGGCTCTATTAAATAAATTTGAATCTGAACGAAAAAGTCTATCTAAATATTTCTTACCTATCAAGTTCTCCTTTAAGCTTGTTGTTTTCACTGAGAAGTTCCCCGTTCTCCCCAACTTGTTCTAGAACTCTGCAGTGGAGATTTTGATTCTCCTTCTGAGCTGGTCCATCTGAACCACTAAAATATTTATTTTGTAGTCATTATTTTCTCTGAGGAGTTCCACCTTCTCCCAATATTGTTTTTGAACCCTGCAACTCAGATCTTGATTCTCCTTTCTGAATTTGTCTATCTCCATAGGCTCATCCAAAATATTTATTCTGCGAAACATCAAAACCAGAGTAAAATTAGCTTCCTTGGGTGTTACTTGAACTATGACCTGTTTAAAATTAAAACTAATTAAGAATGTCTGGTATTTTATTTGTTATACAAATTTAATGTAAAGTTATGTATAATTTTGCTATGTTTTGAACAAGCTGAAAACAGTCATGTCTTATTTTTCCCCAATCTTGTTCCAGTAAATGTAATTCTACCTACAACTTTGTATAATATATATCCAGGGGAGTGAGATTTAGGAAGAATGTAATATGAAATTTTGGAAGAAAAGTCAGGGTTGCTATCTAAAAATTGCTTGCCTGCTCAGTTTTTCTTCAAAATCTGCATAGCTCTTCCATTTCTATAATTAGTTGGAAACTTGTCACCATAAACTCCTTGTTCTTCAATTGGAGCTCCTCTTTTTCTGACAACAGAATGCTGAGAAATTTTCACTGTACCCCTGTAAATTATGTAAAACAGAAAGAAATTAGCCTCCTTACTTTTTTTACTTGAAACGTGAAACTTTTTCTTAAATTAAAAAATTATATATATGTGGTCATAAGTTGAGGACTACCTGTAGTGTGATGTGGCTGTAAAAAGACACGTGTGATTTCAGGCTACATCCACAAAAGTACAGTACACCTTCAAATCACATAATATAATCATTCCATTTTAATTTGCATCATTCAAACCAGTTTGAATACTATGTGTATACCAGACTCCATACTTTAAGGATTCAGAGAAGTTAGAATAAGAAAAAGATATCAGAAATTACCAGGAACTAGACACTATGTGTCAAACATACTATGAAGATTTAGTATGGAGAAGACTTGAGATGGCTGCATTAGAACAGCGGTCCCCAACCTTTCTAGCTTGGTGCTTGTGAAAGGGGCACACGCATGTACACAGGAATGATGTTTTGAGTGTGTGAGCGGAGATAGTTTGCGCTTGCATGCTAAGCTCCAGTAATGCGAGCGGCAGGCACTTGTGCTCATGCATGACACTCCACTCATGTGAGCAGAGGGTGCTTGTACTTGTGGATGAAGCTCCATTCATGCAAATAGAGTTCATATGCTAGCCCCTCTCTTGCTTGATGAGTGGAGATTTATGCACACATGCGCACTTGTCCATCTCTCCCAAGGCCCAGCTTCAAACAGGTTGCAGCCTGGTAGTGGGCCGTGGACCCAGGGGTTGGGAACCCCTGCTTTGGAACGATTCACATTCCTGAAAGGTTGTCATGATAAAGCCCAGACCTTTTTTTCTGACACTTCAGAATTTGGGAGATGGCACATTGGTCTGAAGATACAGGAAGGGAAATGAGAAAAGGGATATAAACAAAACATATCTTAGATATTTTAATGGATAGATCCAGTTTCTCTTTGAATACATTCAATGAAGGAAAATCCATCCTTCCCTTGTAACTTTTTCTTAAAATTCAATTGGAATGTGTCTCCATGTAATTTAAGTCAGTTTTTACATAACAACATTTTGGAAAATAAGGAATAGATCTCACCTTTCTTGTGCATGATCCCCATTCAGGTATTTGATGAGTACAATAATATCATATTCCCATGAGGGGTCTTATTTGAACAGTTCCAGCAGCTACCTCTGCCAACTGTTATGCAAACAGTATCAGATAAAGGCATGTATGGGCAGGTGGCGAAAGCTACAGCAGCTGTATGAAGACTGAACGAATCCTTATCAACATACAGATGCAAATATGAAATTTCATTTCATTTCACAATTTAGGGGCCACTGTCTGCACCAGACTCTAGGAAGCATGTAAATTTAAAAGCAAAAACCAAGATTAAAGGAATGAAGATCATAGGCATCTGGACAAACAACAAGAGCAAACAAAAAACCCTGCAAGGGCTCAACACCCAATCTAGCCCAAGGCCTGGAAGAATAGCCAGGTTTTCAGTGTTTTTCTGAACACCATCAGAGTGACAGCTATACAAATCAAGGAAGGGGGCAGGGAAATACCATTCCAGACGGCAGTGACCATGACAGAAAAGGCACTATTCCCAAGTTTTGCTATGTGACAGTTTCATAATAGGAACCTGAAACATGGATAACTCTGCCAAGTCTGCTATTATTTTATACAATAGGCAGAAACTACAGGAAGTAGGCAGCCCCTAAAAAAAAAAAGACCAGGTTCTGTGACATGAATATTTTATAGGTACAATCAACAATTTGAATTACATCTGAAGCCAATTTACACAATTATGGGGTCTGGTGATGGCTTTCCAAAAAGGTTTAACACCACTACTTTTAAAGTCAGAGGAACCACCACCTCCCTCAAGGAAGCTGACTCTTCTTCATGAAGCTCACCACATTTAATGTCTTTGAATGCTTTAATAACATGGGAAAGATCTAATAATCAATTGATTGAGCTCAGTTTGTAAAATGCTATTTCATTAGGAGTAACATACCAACTCAATTATCCCATACAACTGTATCACCAATGAAATAGTTCAATCAGAATATACTTTTGAGTGAATTTGAGCAATTTATCAAACAGAAAGCTAGAGTATTTTTCATAATGTGTCTGTAGAAGTTTGATCAAGGTCCAAGTTACCTTGATCCAAATTTACATGTGACCAGTGATATATATCAGGCCTTTGATAGCATGTAGAAATCCATGGTTGCCAACTCCTAAGCTGCCTGGATACAACATAATATAGTGGCAAGTTGAAATATCCAGGTACCTGTGGCACTGTAGCTTTGCGAGCGCTCAATGATTTGTGAAAATCTTGTCAGAATCAGAATTTATTTTTGCCATGTGTGTCAGGACACACAATTTGTCTTCAGTGATCATGCTCAATACCTACATACATATACAACAAGAATACAATCAAGATACATTCATAGACAGTTTGAATATATAAGCATAATCACGATCATTTGTATATATGGGCACATATAGGCATAATCAATTGTGTGTATAAGCATAAGATACATTCATAGTCATAAAGTACATAACATTGTGAAAGTGAACATAGAATAACAGACTTGGAAGGGAGTTTGGAGGTCTTCTAGTACAACCCCCTGCTCAAGCAGGAGACCCTATACCAGTGACGGCTAACCTTTTAGGCACTGAGTGCCTGGATGAGTCGTAGCTAATGAATCAGAAGTTGTGATGTCATTGCTCGGTGCCGCTACTCTCTTTCTGAGTATGTGAATGGACATGTGATGTCATCACCAGGCACTGCTACTCTCTTCTGAGCATGCACATAGCCCTGTGATGTCATCACCCAGCACCACTACTCTCTTCTGAGCATGCTCAGCACTGGGTCGATGCTGGAGCAACTTGGCTCAAGTGCCAACAGAGGGCCCTATGTGCCCATTGTGGCACATGTGCCATAGGTTTGCCATCACTGCCCTATACCATTTCAGACAAATGGTTGTCTTTTTGAAAGTCTCCAGTGATGGAGCACCCACAACTTATGAAGGCAAGTTATTTCATTGGTTGATTGCTTTCACCATTAGGATAATTGCCATTCCCTCCACTGAACTCCAGCTGATAACAAACCTAAACGTTGGGCAGGTACAACTTCAAAAACCCCTTTCTCCCTGTCCTACCCAAGCGATGGTTATATACACCGGGTTAGGCACTTCATCCAATTCAGTTCTTCCTCCATCTCTACCTCTACTCACATGGGCTTCCAGAACTTTTAGGCCCAGGCACTTAAAAGGTTTCTCATGAGTCATGCTGACCTCACTCATTAGCCCAAAAGAAGCACCTAACAAAGAGCTAACAAAATTCAAAAACCTTTCAATCCCCTAATTATGGCATGGTGATTTCTGGACACCATAATGAAAAGAAATTCTTAATATTCCTTCTTTTTAATGCAGGAAGATGTTTTGATGAGGAAGTTAATTTTACTAATGCATATTTGGATAGCAGAGGGTGTGAGTCCCAGGACAAGACAATGGACAATTTACCCAAGCAATGTTGATTAAATTGCTATTAAGAGCATGCAAAACTATAAATGAAACAAATCACATCAGCGAGTCGAAAATAGTGATCTAGTCTGCTTTTTACGACTGCTGTTAGCTCTATTTCTATTTCTTTATATCAATGGTTTTTGTCAGTACTCCCAGCCTACTATAATGCTGTAGGGGGAAAAAAGAAATTAGGTGATCCCATTGCAACTTCAATTTAATGTTTAAGTACTTTTCACCTGAACTTAAAGGAATTAAGGTAAGGTTTCCAACTAGTATTGCTACCTTGGCATAAACAAGATTCTGGTTAGTTTACTTCAACTATATTCTAGTTTGTTTTCTACTTAAAGCAAACCATGTGTTTATCTTTGAGGACATTTATGGTCTGATAATTAAAAGATAAGGCTGGGAAGAGTTCATCTCTTCTGACACTTCTCTATTTTGTATGGACCACAGTATTCTTCCACTTAACTCTTTTAACGAGGCATCAGTTCTATCATCAGCATCAACTTTAATTTTTCCACTGATTTATTTATTAATTAGTCAGTTAGAAAGCTGATGATTAAACAATCCAAATCATTAAAAAAAGTCTATTATTTTAGGAGGGGAATCACAGAAACGGTAATTTGGATAGCCTCTTTTATACAATTTTGGGGGAAATTTCAGAAACGTACACACTCCGACCAGTGTATCAAAACGGGAAGATCATTCTTCTCCTCTTCCTTCTTCCTCCACATCTGCCAAATTGAAACCATTCAAACCAAACCGCTCCCCACCACCCGGCCAACGGCCCTGGGACGTGACAAAGCCTGCCAATGTAACCGGAAGTGACGACACTCGGGCCTCTTCAGCTCTCTCGGCCTCCAAGCCAGCCGTGGATACGTTAGCCACACCTTCCCGCTCCCCCGGCGAGGGGGGGGGAGCCCTTGAGCGTTCCAGCACTATGGAAACAAGAGTCTGGCGCGTTCCGGGCCTAAGCAAGCGACGCGCCCTGTGAACGGTCGGAACGGAGTCCCCGCCCGACCCCTAGTCCCCCTTCGGGCTGCTCTTCTCATCTGGCGGCTGAGAGAGACAAGGCGGCCCTATGGCACCCTGCAAGGGGTTCGTTTGCGTTCTGGAGCTGCACATTCGCACGGTGAGGAAGCCGGGGGTGGGTGGGGGCCGGGCGGAGGCTCCTATAGAGGCGCCTGCTCGCTTTAGAGGGGCGCTGTATCTCCACTGGCGGGGCTGAGGGGAGAGCTTGGGCTTTCGGCGGAAGCCTGGAGTTTCGCCTTCCTTGTTGCCAAGAGGCCGAGCGGAGGCTGCGCTCCTCTTTTTCAAGAGAAGCGCTTTGATTTGAAAGGGCCGTCGGAGGAGGTGACCCGCTTCTTAGCGAGCAACCTCCGGGAGCGCTTTCTTTCTGCCTGTTCCCCACCCCCCACCCCGCACTAAGCAGTTGGCGGTTCTCCCCCAGAGCGAGCGATGCTCTTCACTTCACGACTCTCCAGGTTGCCATAGAGTCTCTGCTAAAAAATAGTAATAATCAAGACGACCGCTAAGCTATTCAAGGAACATCTGGATTTTTTACAGCCAAGATCTGGCAATGTGCTTTGTGTTTATGAATATATCTTATGCTTATATGTACATGACAAGATGAATGTACTTTATGATTATGAATGTATTTTAGGATTATAATCACAGTTTGTTTATTGCATGTATGTAGATATAGAGCATGTACACCAGAGGCAAATTCCTTGTGTGTCCAGACACACTTGGCCAATAAATTGTGATTCTGGCCCCACCCCATTCTCCATTCCTCAATGGGGAACTAAGGGTTAGACTACATTCAGGCATCTCTCTCTCTCTCTTGTAGGCCAGTTACAGTCTTAAAATACAAGTTTTGTCTTTTGTGTCCAATACATCTCTTTCTGAAGAAATTCAGTTGGTTAAATTCAGTGCTGTTCAAATCGGGGTGGGTGTTTTAAATGTAACAGGGTTTTATTTGGATTTAAGTATTTTAATCAGCCCCTAATTTAATTTGTTTTAATTAATTTTTAAAAAATTGTTTGTATTTATGTGTTTTCAATGGCTGTGCACCGCCCTGAGTCCTTCAGGAGCAGGGCGGTATATAAATCTAAATAAATAAATAAATAAAGTATTTCCATTTCTATATTTGAAAGCCATCGTTTCTTTTCTCTTTCATGGACTTCAAGATGATACTCAATTTTCACATGAAATCCACTACCATTCAATTTAGTAGGTTGTAAGTTCTTTGCCTTCAGTATATCAAATCAGAGTCACATACTTATGCTGAGTGCATTACACAGTATCACTTTCTTAAAGCAGAAATATTTGTTTCTTAAATGTATCCATATTTGGGGATGAAGAGAGGAAGTAAAGTGTCTTTTGAATAGCTGAGCTTCTGCTAGCTGCATGAATATTATTCCTGTGGTTTTCTTGACATAGAGTAGTGCCACTCTCTTTGATCAAGAAGGTTTCCCCCCACCCCAATTTCTAAGTCTAGCCTATAGATTTTAGAATTCCTCTTTCAATTCAGATCGCAATCAAGACCGTCCTGTTTAGTTTCCATGCACAGACATAGTCAGTTAGATGCTATTTACTTGATGAGATACCAGTGCACATATAAAAGATGAAAATTTTCTTCCTAAAATATTTTTATGAAATCATCTATAATAAAGACTTCATAGAAAGACCAAGAGCCAGTTTGTGTGGTGGTTAAGGCACCAAATTGGAAATTGGGAGACTGAGATCTAGTCCTGCCTTGAGCTTGTCACTCTCAGCACTGGGGAAAAGGTAGTAGCAAGCCACTTCTGTAGAATCATAGATTAGTTCATAAGTATTACTGCAATTCAGATGTTCAAAACAAAACATTGAAAAAGCATCAAATCATTCCAGGTTGAGGAAACATTTTCCACCTAGCAGTTTTCTTTTTAAATCATTGCTTTATTTTAATTTTGATTTTTGACCTGATTGTTGTTCTTCTATGTCGCCCAAGTAATGGCTTAGGAATCTTATACGCCTAATGCAGTGTTTCTTAACTTTTTTCTTCTCAGAACCTTTTCCTTTTTAAAAATGCTGAGGACCCCAAAAGGGTTGTTTGTATGTATTTATCAATATTTTCTGTATTAAAAATTAAAATTAGCTGTTATTACTTCTTTTCACAATTCCTTGATGGGATTTAATATTGTATTCTGGTAAATAATTTTGATTTCCTGGACCCCTGAAAGAGACCTTTTGAGAATCATTGTCCTAATGGTTTATATTTGCTACTGGTTTGAATTATAAAATTAGTGCATACTAGTTAGTGCATACGCGCGTTGAAGACCTACTTTTTTATCCAGGCTGGGCTGGCCTGATGTGCTTTCCTCTTCTGCCTCTTGTTTTTGAACTG
>JANHFO010002836.1:112335-133254 GCA_032468095.1 Pareas carinatus | reverse complement strand
TTTGAATATATAAGCATAAACAAGATCATTTGTTTATATGCATAATCATGATCATTTGTAAATATAGGCATATATAGTCAAAATCAAGTAAGTATATAAGATACATTCATAGTCTTAAAATATGTAACATTCATCATGTCTTGTTGTAAAGTAGACAAAAACCATCTCATCTTGTCAGGACACCCTTCGCACTAACATTGTCCTATGAATCAGCTCTTTAGTAAATTGATGACATGAAGGAATAAACTGTCCTTGTGCCTGTTTGTTTTGGTTTGCAATGCTCTGTAGCATCATCCAGAGGGGAGAAGTTCGAACAGATTATGTCCAGGGTGTGAGGGGTCCATAATTATTTTCCCCACTCTTTTTTTGGATCATTCAGTGTACAGAACTTCAATGGAGGGTAGTTTTGTATCAATTACTTTTTCTGCAGTTCTGATTATTTTTTGAATAATTATTATTTTTAGTGCCACTCTTCTGAGTTTTAGGAAAACTAAAAACATGGTTTTTTTAAAGAAAGTCCCAGAAGGAGATCTCATATGAATTAGGAGTACCACTTTTGATCATGCCTGAATGTTTATTCCTTTATGACCATAATTTTCTCTGTAATTTTACATTATAGTGTTAGACAACTTTTTAATTTTATTTTGTTCTGTCCTGTTCTATTCTTACTGAAAGTAAGAAATATATGTCAATCAGAGTTTTCCTGCATTGGGATAGCATCTTAAGTCTCAATAAATAAGCAAATCACTCAGGCTGTTTTATGCTGCTGTACTTGAAGCTTCCTGGTGGCCTTCAAGTGCAATCTCATGTAGAACAAATTGTAATAGTTCAGCTGCAATGTGAGACAAGTAGGAGTGACTGCGCAGAAGGATAGACTGCAGCTAGTGTACCTGATGTGGATATACAAAGGCTCTGTTGATCAGGAGTGGTAAATCCAGGAAGATCCCCACATTACAGACCAGTTGTGTCTGAGAAGGCATGATCTCACCCATGCTTTACATTATACAGGTAATCTCACTTATTGACAGTTCGGTGACTGTTCAAATGTACAGTGCTGAAAAAATAACTTTACAGACTATTTATGACCTTCACAGCATCCCTCAATCATACGATCACATTATAATCAATACATGTTATCCTGTGTCTGATCTGTGTTTTTCTCTCCCCCGTCTCCCGGTGATTGATTGGAAAGAAAGAGATTTCAAGAAAGTAAGCTGTTTGCTCTTCTACCTATTGAAAGCAGCGTGATTGTGCTGGCAGCCACAGTGTGATTTGTAGTCAACTTACTCTCTTGAAATCTTTTCGTCTTCAATCTCTGCTCTGTGAAGGATGGGGAAAAGGGAAAAAAACCTCAAACAGTTTCTGTAGGCAATCTCTCCTTTGCCTAACTCTTTCTCATTGCCAGTGCGATTCTAGTGCGATCCCATTCCTCTTGATGTATAGAAGAGCAAACATCTTATTCTTAAGTCTCTCTCAAAATTTGCAAGGAGTGTGGTGGCGATGGCGGCGGTGGGGGGTGGTGGTGTGGGGAAGCAATTTCTGTACTCAGTCTCTCCTTTGCTTAACATTCTCCACCACCATACTTACAGTAAATAGTTTGCATAGTGCATTCATGACTTCCAGCCCTAGTTGCAGCCCAATTTCATTGCCTTTGAGTTTACAAGACAGTAAGCAGGCGTTGCAAAGTATGGGCGAATGTGTGGTTTCACAAAGGCGTGAAACTGATAACCTTGTTCCTTTCTGGCCAGAGAATACAGTTGCAGTCATGTGATTTCTCGCATTTATTTATTTATCAAATTTATACACTGCCCATTTCATTATCTGAGTGATTTTCGGCAATTTACAGGTGAAAACCCATAAAACCATATAAAAAGACAGTTAAAAAACAATTAAAAGCAAAAAGGCAGAGGGAGTTTCTTCAAGCCACCAACTACCCTGAGATTCCATACCACTCTTGGTTCCCTTTACCAGCTGTCAGAGGGAGATCTTGATGCTCATCTGGAAATCCAAAAGAGTGGGAGCCAGCCTTCCCTTTGGGGGCAAGATGTTCCATAGGGCAGGGGTAACAGTAGAGAAGGCTCTCTTCTTAGTCCATGCTGGTTGAGATTCTTTAACTGACTGGGCTCTTATCATACCCTTCCTTCCTGATACTTAGTGACAGCTTTGCTTAGTGGTGTACTTGCCAGTTCTAATTAAGGTCATTAAAAGAGTACTACTTGTATTAAGACGTTTTAATAATTGCTTCATTTTAGGTTGAAGAGTTGACTCCCTCGCCTGATGTTCATACTTGGTGTCGTCCTAAGGACAAAAGCAAAGAAGTCTATGGCAAGTATTATGTTAGGTTATAAAAAATGTGTTCAGTTATAGGTTTGAAACCTATTTTAGTGACCTTAATTATGTTTTTGCTTTGTCTAGTTCATTGACATTTCTGGTTCAGAGGCAAAGCATCTGATTTTTTACATTTTCACTGACATAACATGTTTTAAAGAATACTGCAATTCTAAGTGCTTTTAAAACTGCTAGCGCAATTCCCTTTAATTGGCAGCAATTTCTTAGGATAAATTTTTAGAAGTCATTGCATTCAATTTCTTACTGTGGGAATTTTGTGACTTGTGTCACACAGTTGATATAAAAAACACAGCTCTGTTGTCTTACAAAATAAACGTACACTACTTTTAGAAAGTTAAATTAGTATATTACCCCTTATTTCCTATTACCTGTTCAAAGAAAACTTTTGCATAGTGTTTTTTATAGCATTTGCTGCTTCTATGACCTACTTTGCAATTAAACTATTATGTGTCATAGAAGTATTTTAGATTATTTGTGTCTGTTGCTATTAGGATAGATAGTTTTTAGCAATCAATTAATATATAATTTTGGCTGTAAAACCTTTAGTTGTCTCAGAAGAGAGAATGCTTTCATTATAGATAGTCCTCGGGATAAAAAAATAATTTGTCTAAATGAACTGTTCAGTTTGACAGTAAAGCCTTTTCACATTATCCACATACTGTTCGCAGTGTTTTAGGCTGATCTATACTAAATCATTTCCATTTTAGCTGTATAGATAGCCTAGAATTCCCCCCCGCAATTATTTTTGTAGATGTAGAAGCTGTTTGGCATTTCTGTGTTACAGTGGTATGAGACGGAAGAGCTGCTGTCACAGCTTTTTTTTCATAATCACAAAAGATCTAGAATGTAAATCACAGATTTTTAGTGATATCTAATAGAACAACCAAAAAAAATGCTCTGCAGTGTTTCCCATGCCTTACAATATTAATATGAAAAAAGCACTACATTTCTTTAAATAATTTGATTTTTGTTCATATATGTTATAGTAGAAAATTTGTCTCATTTTATAAAGTAAAATAGAAGAAGTTGTTTTGCCAATTGTGCCAGATTCAATAATGTTAAAAGATTACCGCAAGCTAATGAATTTTTTTAAAAAAGCTTTGTTATTATATTTGAAAACACTTATTATGGATACGTTCTACTTCTGTAGGAGCTGGTATTTTACTCAAGAGTTGGATGGGTGAATGGATAATCAAGCTACTTCTGATTATTGGAACTAGATTAGAATTGCTTTCATGCTGATCCTTAGTTTCTGGATCAATATATCTTGTGGGACTTAGCCTCTTAAGTTGCAACCTCCTTCTAAGGGACTGGTGATTGGAAATGATATAATTCAAGAGAAACAGTTCCTGAATGGGCTGCAACTTGACATTACTTTAGAAATCAGGAGGTGACAGAAGGGCAGGACTTTGATGCCTCAAGGGACCTTTCAGGCAGAAAAGTTGTAATAAAAAGGTTAGCAAGAAAAGATCTTTAGCTGAAAAATTGGAACAGAAGAGAAATAGATAACTTATCATTTTTTCTCCAGTTGGAGAATAGAGCTGCTGACTCTAAATACCAGTTTATGTGCTTTATTATAATTAACACTGCAGTAATTCAACCAAACCAGTCTTCTCAGTCATTATTTAAAGGTGTAAATGATTGTAATTTATTTGTACTTTATTTTGTGTATTTTTTGAAAAATGACTTTATATCTGAATATTCTATTACTGATATCATCCTTGTAAATAAAAATGCTTTAATTTTATTAACGTTTTTTCTTTTTAAGATCCTAGCCTTCTTGGCAGTTACAGACCCAAAAATACTAAAGTGAGTACAGAAATAGAATACTTGATTAACTATTATTGATTTAATCTCTTATTACCCTTTGATTTCCTGCACAAAATTGTCATTCCGTTATCAGTGGCTAGTTTATATGTTAGAGTTAAGATATGAAAAATGCATAAACTTAAAGGGCATTTTTTATTTCTTGATTGAACATCTGAAATACTCTAACCTATCAAAAAGTAGGATTGGAACTTGGAAATCATAACCAAACCCCTAACTAGTTGAGGAATCCTTTATTGTATCGTATCTAGCAGGTGGACTCAAGCCTTGTTTAAACACAACTACTATCTTCTGAAATAATTATTGAGCAACTTCATATCTTTATGAATATTTTCCTTATGCCCAACTAAAATCTACTTCATTATAATTAAAATTCATTCTTTCATGTCACCTGGAGAAAAATGTACTTAGAGATTCCAACCATAACTCATAAGAATTTATTCCAGGCTCTATGATGTGGGCACACTCAATGGCTATGTTCAAATTTGCAGGGCCATTCTAGAAACGCAGTTCCTCAAACTAGACAAAATATTCTAGGTGTGGTTGGACCGATCTTTTTTATACATACTGCTGCCTACTACAATCCTTCCCATATTTGGTGCTTTTGATTTTTTTCTAGTCCAATATAGGATATTGCATTTGTCCTTGTTAAAATTCGTCTTTCTAGTGCTTTCCCTTCCATTTTCCTATTGCCTAAAACAAAGAAATATATCCAATCTTTTATAAAGTGAATTTAACACCCCTCACATAAACATCAGAAATTTTATATCTGTGGTAGAAATGTCAGATTACATGATTTGACAGAAAAAAGAGCATTGGCAATGAAAAGAACTAAATTTTTATGTTTCATTTCTGCTTCTACAATTATCCTAATATATTATGAATTGTAGCTGTTACATTGTTAATAGTAAACTATCAGATCTAGCCAGGACATTAAATGTGTTATATTTTCTACAAAGATCATTTAGAGGTTTTTTTTTGTGTGTGTGTGTGTTTCTAAACAGATTACTGGATCACATCATGAGAAATACTTTGATTGTTTTCCTGATGCCTACGATGAGCACTTGATCACAAAAATGAGTAGTAGGCAGGTTTATTCAGAACGACTGTTAATGCATTCAGCACCTGCATCGTTGCAGAAATTTTTTTCAACTCCTGTGTTAAGTCGCTCATCTCTTAGAGAAAGGTAATGACACATATTTTTGGAAAATTTAAAATAGCATGCTCTCTTCATATTTATACTGAATTTTCAGTGTTTTAGTTGGTATGTACTTTAATCAGGGTCTTAGGTTTTAAGAGTATAGGCCATTGTTTAGGATCTGATATGGCAATTAGTAAAAAATTAAGTTTGAATTATAACTAGTATTATTCCAATACAGCAGTGCATGAATGAACATTGGTATTTAATCAACATTAATTTACCAATGAAAAGTAGATAAATTCTTCATTAGCAATGCCTACTATTAGACTATGAAGCATCTGACAATAACAGACTGTAGAGGTCAGCCACTGTTATTTCCAAATGCCCTTTGTTCAAATATATGCATCAATCTGCCACAGTCTTGATACCCTTAGGATCGCAGTTCTCATATTGTGGGTTGTAATTCCCTTGTGATTGCAAACAAATTTGATGGGAGACATTAATGGAGGGGTGCTTTCCAAGGAAAACCCATTTTGAGAAACTACTTCTACTTTACGTGGACAAGCCAGCTGTCTTTCTGTATTCTCTGAATGGTTATTTGGTTGTCACAGTAGCATCCTCCATCTGGAGTAAACCTAAGACCTCAAGATCTCTTGATTCTACCACTACATATTCCAATTGCAAGTCCCACCAATTGCTTCTTTCCCCCCCTGCTTTTTTCCTTCTCTCCAGTCAGTGGAGCAGCAGCTAAGAGTCTTGAACTCTGATGATTACAGCAACAGAGACAGAAAAAAGTTGAAGGAGAATTTGGGTTTTACAAATTTTATTGTCCAATTGCAGCTCTCACAATATCAGGAATGTGAAAGACAATTCATAGCCGAAAGCCCTTAAATGATGGAAATAACCTCCTTTAGCTATTGTTACATTGGTGGGAGAAAGAAGGAGAAGGCAGGTGGTGGAAAAAGAAGGTGATGAGCAAAATGGATAGCAGCACACTGGAAAGCTCTCAGAAATCCAAAGTCTACCCTGGACAAGGGATGCTACTAGGAAAACCAAAATGATCAGCTGAAGAATAAAATAAGCAATCAGGTTTTCCAAGCAGACCTTGGAGCTTGGATATGGTACTGACAGACCTGGTGGCTTCTACAAGAAGTAATCCAGTAATTTTATTTATCATTTAAATGAATAAGACAAATTTATTTATTATTTTAGGGATCATGGTACCACAAACATTTGAGGGCCACCACCTTAAGAAGTACTGAGCTATTCTGGTCCACAGGGGATAAACTGAAATAGCAGAAGCTAAACTTTCAGTGTTATTTCACAATTCATTTCAATCTATACCTTTTAGCATGTAAAATATATACCAACTCATCCAGAATGTATTCCTTAGCTTGGTTTGGGACTTGCATTCCAGACTACAAGAGCACCACTGCTCTTATTGTTACTGTGATTATTACTATTATTTAGTTATTTGTCCTGGGTCTCCAGTTAGGGAATGTTAGAAATGGAATTTGGCTCTTAACTCAGTACCAAAATATTTTTGGAAACACAGGATGCATTCATTGTATTTTAGGATGATTCTGATATCAGAAATGAATTCTACAATTCATTCTTAGTGTGCCAGATTTTCTGTATTGTAACAAATTATGACAGTAGTGCTTTTTAACTACGCTGATCTCCTGGACCATTCATACAATACATAGAGTACTTCCAGCAATAATGCGTAAGATCTGTAATTTTTTCCCTCTAATCCAAAATTGATTGAGAGACAAGGAAAACTGCAAATCACATACTTTCTGACATTAAATTAAGTTCATGAGTTATTTCCAGTTTAGGAGAAATTGGATATGTCTTTGCTGATGGATGCAGACCCATTTTAAAATTAGAGAAATTCTTTATGGATGGGAGCAGGGAGAAAATTCATACATTAACTCTTACTTTTCACTCCTTTTCCATTTTGCATTTCCCTGATTACTAAATTATTGCTAAAAATTAATACTGCAATATTACTTATTCCTTTGTTTTAATATATATAATTGTCCTTGAGTTTGTATACTTACCATGTGTTTTTATTTTTCTTCATTATGGCCAGATTGCTATCACGTGGCTACAAAGAAAGATTGAGATTTATTTGGCTTTCAAATCCATTTTTCAATATTCCTTTCTTCTCTTTGTGATCTACTAATATATTTTCTTTGTTATTAGGTTCAGAGCCTTGAGAATCATGTGATTTTCAAAGCTTTTAGGAGTTTTTTCTTGGTTTCTTCTTTATAGTTCTGATCCTTTTATTTTTTTTTGTTATGTTTTTCTGGCTGGTGACATGGTGATTGATTCTTCTTTAAAGGATTGGAAGACATGTCCAACCTGTTCTTCAGCTTGGAGAAACGGTTGTTTTTTCCATGGAAAGTTTGTTTAACCTTACAGAATAATGTATCAATTTATTCCTCTTTGTCCTGGCTCACTTACCATTTGTTGAAATCACATCCTTACAGTGGAGCTTTGACTTCAGTGCTAATCCATTACTAGAGTGGGCTGAAACTGAACAAGTGGGAGCACTGGATCAACTCTTTATGCTATGGCACTAAGAAAAATCTTCATAGGGTATGCAACTTGCTTGGCTCCAAATGGCCTGCTGCAAAAGTGCTCATTCCCATCTTGCTACTAGCTAGCTACTTTTATATTCTGACTATGGAAAAGATCAGAAGCTTGCCCAGCAGCTATATTTGTTTAAAATTTTTCAAAAAGGATTAATGAAGAAAACATATTCTATATAGTCACCTCCCTACAGATGTATCTCCCAACATAGATGTAAGATGGACTTTCTGAGTTAGGGTTGGTAGTCATTCATATATTTGTGACAATCCTCAGTTGTTTTTAAAAGAAGGTTGCCAAAAATTCTAAGAAGCTTCTTATCTATAAAATCTTGCTACTTTTTTCTGTTTATTCATTTATTAATTATAGTATTTTTTAGGGGAGTAACAGTGTTATGTAAAGTTACTTGATAGTTACAAAACTACTGAGCTCACCTGTAGACAAAGAAAGGCACAGCTCCTCACAGTTACACTTGACCTTTACTATTTGTCTGTTATGGTTCATCAGCACTTGATCTTATCTCTTAGAAGCTAAAGCAATAGATCCTTAGAGTATTTTTGGAGAGGTTAATTTCTTACTAGGTGGATTAGAATCTCCCACCTAATTTATATTCAAAGTACTCCAAGATGTTTGCCTGAACAGGCATAATGATCTTATTTGAAATCACTCTTGAATCTGGTAGCCTCTGTTTGTATAAAACCTCAAAACATGAAGCACATTTTCCACTCTATATACACATGCACATACACACATCAACAATTCAAAGTAGTTAAAAAAGGAAAGGTAGAAATGAAGGGGAGGGGAGGAAATTTTAAAGGTACAGCTAAAGGTACAGTCTAAAAAAATGTATATTGTATAAATTTTCACATAAATGAGGTAGTTCTCCCAATTGTAAGTTACCATACATCTTTTCATTAGAAGTGAGGACTAATAATACCATGCTTCCAAATATACTTGTACTTGCTTATTGTTTTAAAAAAATCAAATGAGTTATCTGTTAGTAATGGTAAGGAGCTCAAAGGGTTGAGTGATGACCTGGCTTTTAGAAGACAGATGGTGGATCAGTTGATTGCTACTGAAAAGTGGCTGAAAGACATAGAACAATTTAGCTGTAATCTTATTTTCTTTATTCTCAAGTATCTTAGGTCACTTGCATTTATTTTATTAAAGTTAGTGATTCACTTTAATGTTTATTGGTATTTCCTGTATAAACAGCTGATGGTGAGATTTACTGCTCAAAATACTTAGGACTGTTCAACATAAGTATTGATAAGGTTGATAATTGTAGTTGATAATTATAGATTGATATTTTTAATGTAATCTGTTTAGGGGGGAAACAATCCCTAAGTGATTTACTCACTTAAAAGAGAAAAAAAATGGACAAGGCAACCCTTTCCCTCCCAGCGGCTGAGAAAAACTTCATTTGGGAAACAAAATGGCTTCTTTGCTCTCCTGCTAGAAGCACCTATAAGAAATCTTTTTTCACTTACATTTTCACACTAAGAGGGTAAATATGTAAGTCAGGCCCATCTTCAGCAAGAAATGAGCATTTTATATAATAAGGATTTGGCACAATCTATTTTTGTTACATATTATACATGTCTACATACCATATTACATCGCCACCAATTATAACACGTACCCTTATTTTTCTAACTTAGAAATAAAAAAGTAAAAAGGGGGTCCCAACTGTGCAGCAGCTAGAGCTGGCCAAAGGGGATACGGGGATTAATAAATAGTCCTTGCCCTGCACTTGCGGAGAGCGTGGGAAAGGCTATGCAAAATGCTCTATATTTTGCACCGGCAGCAATGGTTGCTAGCTCACCTCCACCTCAGAGCTGGTAAGATTCCCATCAAATATAAGGCGAACCATGAATACAGAGACACCAAAATACGAAAAAATAGGACATTTCTCAACATATAGTCCAACTATTCAGGGTGAACTTTCATAACTCTCCCCCACATTTTGTTAGCCCCATTTACAGTTAAGTCTTTTTTTGGCTACAGAATTGTAAACCCTGCTGAATCCAGTGGATCTTACATTTGTGTATAGCACTGTTGTCTTAATGTGTTAAATTCAAGCTTGTTTCACTGTTGAGTTCTCAAAAATTCATTTTAGCTATTTCAGTCGTAGACCAATTTATTTTTAGCCATAGAGTAATTTCTTTTCATGAGACTCCACAATAGTTGCTTGAACTCTAGATGTGCATCTGTTTCTGTACTAATATTGATTTTTCCCTTGTTATGGTAGTTTGTCCTTGTATGTGGACTTTTTTTTTCTCTCAGCGCAAATCCTCTGCATTTGAAACTGATAAATTCTTCATGGAAGCCATAGGTATATGATTGAACTTGCGAAACTTTTTAAAAGGGAAAATGAGTTAATAAAGAGCCACAGTATTTTGCAGTATATATTTGTAATAATTTTGCTAATATAAAATGCATTTAAGTTTTTGTGCTAATAAGGAAGCAGGCATTTGTTTGAATTTACATGTGGCAATGAAAGTCATTGAAATGATGTGGAATTTATATATGAGTAGACAGATGCAAAAATGTGTTATATAATTCCCCATTTTGTATTTACATATATAAGAGAATTATGTTTAGGCACACAGGTTTTCTTGAACCCTCCCCCCTCATTTTTTTGTGCAAAATACGCATTTAAATTTGCATCTTTTTAAAAAAAATCCTTCCTACAAAAAAGAACAATACGTTTTTAGTTACATTACATTGCATCAAACACAATAGTTCATAATGTTGATTTCTATTAATATAGCAACCTTGAAATACATTATGAGCAGTCTTCCATTGATTTGGCTTATTTTAGGTGGCCATGTCCTATTTACTAATCATTGTTCAGCAAGCACAATTAAGATTGTCAGTTTTTTAAGCTAAGCAATCACTAAATGAAAGATTACATTTTTACTATCTTACTTCAGCTTTCCTTTACTTTGCAAACCTATGAAAGTCATATATGTTAGGACTGGCCACAAAGTTACTTTTTAATCAGCACCATCACTGCTAAACGAGGCAGTCGCTAAATGAGGAAAACCTATACAAAAATGTTAATATAATATATAGGAGTCAATAACAATTTAAACAGATATAATTATAAAATGCTTGCTAGTATCAAAGAAAATTGAAACTATGACAAAAAAAAAATAGTTTTAGAGGTTTCTTTTGTCCTGTCAAAGTAAAGTCAATAGAATAATATATTCCAGCAGCACTGGAAGAAAATGGTGATGTTATAATCCTGTTTCTAAAATCTAGACAGTGATAATCAACTGTTGTTAGAGTCTTTTGCACTATGGAAATACTTTTATTTATAATTTTAAAAATATAGCGTGACTATAAGTCTAAAAATAATATAAGTTTGACTATAACCTTCAGAAAAATGCCTCCTATATATAGCCTTATATAAAATGATGAGTTATTACAACATACAGCTTTTTTGTATGGTGACTTGTGCATGACATACATGCTACCATAATGATTTAAAAGGTTGCTTCATTTTTCTATTTGTATCTAAAATTACATGTTTAAAAAGGAACTGAGGTTTAGTTTAGTTTAGTATAGTATAGTATAGTATAGTATAGTATAGTATAGTATAGTATAGTATAGTATGTATAGTACAGTATAATATGTCATTACCAGTGATATAAATATTTTCAGTAATAGTGAAAGTAAATATATTCATTTAAAAGGAAATTATCTTAAATAATACTTAGTAATGCTTGTTTCAGTGCAGAAGATTGAGGACAAAGTGATCAGTAAATATTTCTTAAGCTATAGCGCACACTAGTGGATTTTTATGTCATTTCAGGAAAAATAAACATTTTATAGAAAATGATTTTTGTATCATTCATTAGAAAATTAAGTCTGCTTTAGTCATGTACTGTATATATCATAGAGCTGAAGCATGTATAAAGTAGAAGGGGTATTATAAGTCATCTGCTTAAACTCTTGCAGAAGTCCACTAAGGCATCCCCGACGTATGGCTTTCTTACTCCTTTTATTAAAATCTCTAACAAGACGGATTCACACTGTTCTTATTTTACTTTTAGCATCAGGAAATGTTGTCTAACATTCAATTTGCGTGTTCTTTTTTAAAAAGTTAATCCACTCATCCTTGTTCTGTCTTTGGTTTTAAAAACAACAGAGCTTCCCAATCCCGAATCTTTGAAAGATCTTTGATCTTTCTGTAGGTCCTTATATTCATCACCATTGAGTAGCAACAAGTCAAAATAAATTTGAACTATGAACTTATTCTCTTAAGGTGGATATTTATCTAATGGCTGTTGAATTTCTTCTTTAATCTCTCTCCATACTCCTTTATGGCTTGTGGCCAAAATAGACAAATGTAAGCTACTAAGGTTTAGTGGCTCAGTTGCATTCATAAAAGTGTTCAAAATTTATTGATCAATCCCACTTATGTCATTACAGGGTTAATAAACATCGGTTTAGTTCAGTTTCTTCTTCTATGTGATTTGTAAAGTTGAATGGCAGAGAACAGAACCATTCTTGGGGTACCTCATCAATGCACCTTTCCTGAAAAATGCAGAATAAATTTCGAACACTTTTTGAATGCAACTGAGCCACTAAACCTTAGTAGCTTACATTTGTCTATTTTGGCCATAAGCCATAAAGGAGCATGGAGAGAGATTAAAGAAGAAATTCAACAGCCATTAGATAAATACCCACTTAGGCCTGGAAGGAAAGAGGGAATGAAAAAAAACCTCACGATTGCCCCACCTTGATTCTCTTTGGTATAAGGGCAGAGAGAAATTCTGTCAAGTTTTCAAGATTTTGTTAATATACTCTGCATTGATGAAGAATTTCAGTAGACCATGTGGAGTGTGTTTCCTGATCTGGCCTACCTTTTATACAAAAATACAATAATCTACTGTGTTGGATGCTTTACTGAGGTCAAACGACAGTAGCACCACAACATTCCATGGTTTAAACTAGTTACTTTATCGTAAAAATGGATTAGATCAGCTGACACAGTTTATTATTGACAAACCCAAAATGGGATTTGATAATAGCATTTTTTTCTGAACGCTTGCATATAACTGGTCTGTAGTTTCTTGGATCCTCCTGCTTTTTCTTTTTGGATGATATGACTGTTGCTCCTCTCTGCTCTTCTGGTATATTAACTAACTTATTTTTATTTCTACCTTATACTGTTCTGATAGTATAGTGCCAAAGATTAGAGTGAGTGTAACCAACTGTAGTATGCTGTTGTAGTTGTAAAAGTATTATATTGACTATATGCTACATAATACCAGAATTAAGAATGTCCAGCATTCTGTTCCCACAATGACCAAGTTAGGTACATTAACTGCAGTTGCACCCTCCTGTTTGTCGTCCCTTCCAATTGATTCTAAGAGACATAACCTCTTTCACTCTAAACATAATACTTGGACATGATAACAAATAGCTATTGATAACTTTCTCTTTCATCTGTATCTATAAAAGCGAAAATGATGTATTGTGCTTATTTCCAAATACTAACCCATGCTTATAATTCAAAATCTTCATATAATGTGCCCTAACTTGTTATTTTTATTTTTTAATTTTAGGTTTTATACAGGTTGGAGCACACCAGTAAATGGGGATGAGATTCATAATCGAGTAAAAAGTATTTTAAGATCCCACAGTGCAAGACAAAGGCTAACGTTTGTAAGTTTGAAAATCAATTGGCATCTCTTTTCCGTCATCAGGTTTAAGCAAAAAGACTTACTAACCATTTCATGCAGTTGCCAAGACTTCAGCTATAGCATGCAGAGGTTCACTATTCAGTTTCGGTTACTTCAGTCATTTCAGTTTCCTCTCTCTGGATGCTAAGAGCATCCCCATAACTGCTAAGAAAAAGCTGTCAAGACATTCTGTATGGGATGAGACAACTTTTCAGGAAATATCTTCCCCTTTCCAAACACCATTCAATATTACCTGGAGTAGAAGAGCTATAGGAGAATAAAGAATTCAGTTCTGTCTACAAATTCAGTTTAAAGTGCTACATAAGTATACAATTTGTTCATCGGTGTAAGTAAATAATTCAAGGAATGGAACATATTCTCTCTCGCTTTGCGCCAAATTTGACAGAAAAAGGAAATGCATTTAGAGAAAAAGGAAAGGTATCTATCGCAAGTTTAGTTCAAGTACCAGCATAATGGTATGTTTAGAAGTGGTGGAAGTATCACATTCTTAGGTGGCTGGATATTCCTCTATTGTCAGTTGTAAGATCTTCCTCATCAATTCATACAGAAGCCATGAATTTGATACTAAGAGTGTATCTACCTTAGGAATTGGAAGACCATGCAAATTTGAAAAGGGGAAGATAATTCCATTGCTGAAATTTGTTTCTCCTTATCCTCTCAACATTTCTTTGGTAAAGTAACTCAGGACGAATCTTGTTTTCTGTGGAAGGGAGGTTGTCAAGAAATCGATAATCAGGCATACAGTGAGGGATTTACTTTTTTCAGCTTTTTGATTAAGAGTAAATAGAAATAGGTCATTTTTTATGAATTATTCACAGTTACCTTTCACTTATACTTTGGCATCTAGGAAAAAGTTATCTTTGTGGATTTCTACTATAGAATAATAAAGTGTTTCTAATTATTAAAATATATATGATGTAGGTTTTAATTAATGTTCGCATATATTCTATTAGTAACTTAAAGAAATCCCTTGTAAAAGTCAGTGTTATCCCTATATTACTGGGTGAAGGCTTAAATTTAAAAATAGCTTAAATACATTTAAAAAAGTAAATAATATGTTTTGACTATCAGGTAAAATTATTGGTTTTTTAAAATCTTTATTTCTTAGGATGAGACTTCTTTGTCAAAGGAAGAGTCTTCTAAAACAAGAGACTCCACTGGGACAGGACATTTCAGAAAAAGAGATGTTTCACATACAGATTCTTTAAACACTAATTTTCAGAACAGGTAAGATTGCTTTCCATTATGGTTCCCCTCTTCCTAATATTCCCCCCCCTTTTAGTTCTCAGTCCGATCCCATATTCCCTCTGAAATAACTTTAGACATTATGTGGTTCATGTTATGTGTATACTATAGCAATTAGATAGTATATTTAAATATTTTATACCAATTCCATGCAAGTCATTTGTAATTGATGTTTAGCATGTGTGAACCATGGTACAGCTGAAAGTGAACCTCTGTTGATTTTAGTACATGCATTTTTCTCCCTTTCTCCTTATCTTTTGCTTCCTTCTGCATAACATTACTTTAATGGCACATTTTCCATGTCAGTGTTATAAGTGGGATAACTTAATATGCCTAAAATTATGTCAGATATGACTGTGATGCAGGTAATCCTTATATAGGAACTAAAACTCATGAGTAAAAGCCATGTTACTATAATGTAGGGCAGCATTCCCCAACCTTTCTGGGTTGGCAGCTCAGTGCGATGGTGGGGGAGAGTGCATGCATGTATGTGCCAATTGCGCCTATGCGCAAGTGGGGCGCTGCAATAGCAAGACATGAGTGGGGCTCACTACTCACACAGCCTGTTTGCCAATAGGCCACGAACCAGTGATGGAGCATGGCCAACAGATTGGGGCCCCAATATAGGGCTCTTTACAGTGTATTGATGTCACTGAAAGAATAAACCCTATACTATTTCAGTGAGAACATAACAACATAACAAACTATAGTCACTCAGACTGTTGGGCCATTTAAACTAGTATCAGTTACAGTACATTAGCAGTGACATGTGGAATTTTTGGCTGGAACTTTCCCAACATCATTGTATATCAGGAATTGAACCAGGGATTTTTTGCATGCAACCTTTTTATTTACCATTATATTAAAGTTTTTCCTTCTAACTGAGAACGTAATCCATATTTTGATATTACCAAACATTCATATATTATGAATTTTTCTGTATCCCATATATGTATATTCTGATGGAGTCAGTGTGGGAGGTGCAACACATGAATAAAAAAATTGCAGCTTTTGGTGATACATCATTGAGAATAATTGACTTTGAAATGTTAATATTCAAGAAAGGTCAGATACTGATGGGTTTGTCCCATCCTCTAGACCAGTCAAGCGAGTTGGGAAATAAGGAGGCTCAAAGATATTCTGACAGTTTCAGTTCTGATGATGTCCTCATAAATAGCATGCCAAAGTAGAGTTCAAAGGAGGAAGTAGTTTTGCTGACCAAATGTTCACACTAAAATAAATGATTGAAAACCATTGGGATGGCACAAAAAATGCTGAAATATTTAGTATGAAAGTGCCTTTGAAAGGAACTTCTAAAACTCTAAAGGATATGGAACAAAACCATGTGACAGGTGGATGACAGGTATCTCTGAAAGTGGTGTAAGTGCTATTATCCTGCCTTTAATACAATTTGTGCTTTTAGTCCCCAGATCACTTCACTTTAGCTTGGCAGAATAGTTTTCAGTTAAGGTAGCATTTTTTTCCAACATGGATGTAGATCTGTCCATTTCACTGCTAATTTACTTATGAGGAAGGGATGGCTAATAGCACTGCATGAAAATAAGTGCTGACCTTGTCAGTATGCTAATCTGAAATCACTGCTACTCTTTGTAAGTCTTAGGCTGTTGTGATGACTAGTTTTAAGTGAAGGAGCTTGAATTTGTTAGAAGCTGACTGATTGATATGTTGGCAAATCCAAATTATTATGGATAGTTTGAAGTTGCTTGTTTTAGATGCAGGGCCAAGAATGAAAGTGTGAAAAACTCTTTGGCACATACAGATACATTTAGGGTATAATAAACAAAACCTGTTCTCTTGATTGATAATTGACTGGTAAGAGCTATTCTAAAAATGTGGTTCCTCTGAGTAGCAATAGCAGTTAAACTTATATACCGTTTCACAGTGCTTATAGCCCTCTCTAAGCGTTTTACAGAAAATCAGCATATTGCCCCCCAACAATCTGGGTCCTCATTTGACCGACCTCGGAAGGATGGAAGGCTGAGTCAACCTTGCTAGAAAATGCCACTCACTTCCATGAATGAGTGTCCTACAAACAGTTCAGTTTCTGAAAATGATTCTGGGGTTTGGAAAGTGGTGTTCTTTATAAAGAAAATATCCGTGTATAGACAGAAGATCTGCCTACAAACTTGTTTCAGGATTGTTTTAGCAGTAAAACCACAAAATTTAAAAACTGAAACTATATTAATAAATCTAAAAGGAACAAGCCAGCAGCCTAAAGAAGAGCTCAAATTAAAATGCTGCTTCTCAAATAGTTATTTTTCAAAAATGTCCATAACTCAGATAACACAGTAGAAGGAGATCTGCTATGAAGTTCTGCTGTTGACCTTCCATGAGCACCCTAAGCACATCTAGCTTCCAAATTATCCAAATTATCAAGCAAATTATCCACAATGAGATGGGAAGCTGTTGTTTAAGATTTCCCACCTGACTCCCATTTTACAATCCATCACACAAGGCCCTTCAAAATTAGCTAGAAGATCATCCAACTGTAAATAGGACTCGCCATCTCTCTCCACCACACCATGGAAGACAGGGACACAGGAATGCAGCGAATCTTTCATCAGCAGTTCAAAGCACTTCTCTTCATTCTCACAGTGGCGTTTCAGAATCGTCCCACCATCAGCTGCTTTGAAACTTCCTGCAGAAAGAGAACCACAATGTCATGGAATTTACAAAGGCCTCTCCTCACAGTTCAGCTGCAATTACCACAACACCATCACAATTTATCCAGCTTTGCTCCAATTTAGTGGAAATATAAGTCAGCATCCTGTAAAAAGAATAACTCAAGATAAACAAAGCCAGACAATAAACAGCCCTTTCATAAAATTCATGGCTGCAAAAAAGTTTCACAGAACCAACCATGTAATGACTCGGGAGCCAAATCTGGGGATTAAAAATACACTCCTATGATCTGAACTGACCATAACCGAAATAGCCGGTAACGATATTGTAGACATGAATCCAAGGTAGATACAGGTACAAACTTATGTTAATACAAGGGCAATTTGGGGGGAAAAAACTCCATTTGGTTATCAATGGCAGACCCTCGCAGATACAGAAATTTTATTATATACATTAGAAAACTACAACATTACGTTACTTTTCTACATAATCACCATTCAAATTGAGCCACTTGTCATAACGTCTTACAAGGTTTGAAATTCCTTCTGCAAAGAAATGTTCCTCCTGGAAATGAAGCCATCCTGTAAGAGCATCATGAAGCACATTGTCATCATCAAAGTGGTGTGACGGAAGAGTCAGGGCACGCTGACTTTTGGTGTAGTGTTGGTTCACGATAATGCTCACCCGCACACTTTGCTCCAATTTAGTGGAAATACAGCATCCTGTAGTTCCGTTGGGATGTTTTTGATCATTTCCCCTATAGCCCAGATTTTATGCCGAGCGACTACCACCTCTTCTGGCTTCATTCTCAGGAGGGAGATTTCTTTGCAGAAGGAATTTCAAACCTTGAAAGACATTATAACAAGTGCCTCGATTTGAATGGCGATTATGTCAAAAAGTAATGCAATGTTGTAGTTTTCTAATGTGTAGAATAAAAGTCCTGTATCTGCGAGGGTCTGTTATTGATAACCAAGCGGTGGTTTGTTGCTCTCACAGAATATATTGGTCATTCCAAAGCTGGAATGCAGAATACATTTTGAATCAATTCGAAATCATTTGTTGAGAAAAGGTAGCCTTTATGTTAGCATGGGTGCCAAATTCCTCAACTCCTACCCCAGAAGCTAGAAAGAACAACTGCAATGTCTACAAATTTTAAATACAAAGCATGAATCATGTTTGAATAATTGAAAGATGGATGAGAATAAAATACGTTTTTAAATCACATGCCAATTAAATCATGGTGAATTTTGAGAGAGTTTTTGCAATTGCTTTTGTATTTAAAAAAAGAAAGAAAATAGGAATTCTGAGGTTTCAAGGATTTAATAACATTTCAGTCACATTGGAACACCTCCATAGTCCCAAACTGCCCATAATCCAATTGCATGATTTATTGACCTATCTAATCTGTTAATAAAGTCCATCTTTATGTTATTATTTAAATGTTTGTAATTATTAATCCTCAAAATCCAGTACAGATTTTTAAAAATAAGAAATAAAGTAAACACCCGATTATCTTGCTTTGAAGATTTTGAAATAAATGATCCGCTCAGATCATGAGTATTGTTTTTGACCAGGGGGTTCTGCAGGCAGATTTGAAGTTTTCAACTTCATTCATAATTTTTAATTACATTCTACTATGGCAGATCAATTAAAGAAAGAAGATTCTCACCAGTGTGACCAGCCAGCTGCACCCAAGAATATCGCTTTTTGAAGGGACTGATGACTGGCAATTTGACAATTGTCTTAATTGTCTGCCATGCCTTTTTCTGAAACATAAAAAAATAAAGGTTAAAAAGTAATTGAATATGAACAGCTAGTCATTGTACGAAGGGGTATAGCATTTAGTTATTACTACAAACCTCCAAAATAGGCCCACCATTGAATAAATCAGATCCCCACCTAGAGATATTGACAATCCTAATAAATTTATATTAGTTAAAGGCTAACAAGGTTTAGAACTTACTCATGTTATCCAAGATTCACTAATATAAAACTTGTTAATACAATGAAACTCAGGGATGCTGCCTCTGTGCTCCATATGAAGTTTTGATTTGTATTTTTCTGGATCGCATTATTCTCATGCCTTAGCTCGATCAACTTTTTTTCTTCCTTAAACATAAATAAGCAACAAACCTAGGCACCGCAGGGGCCAAATGAAATAAAAAGAATTCCTTGAAAGATTGTAGAAGGATCACGCCTAGTTTTGAATAGGCTTGGATCAAATTCAAAGAGTTATGTACTTTGTCCATTGACTAAATGAAAGCAAGTTACTGTATTCATATAGAACCTAGATTTAAGTCTTTTTGTCCAGGCTGTTTATTCTCCATGGTGATTAAATACACGTGTGTGGGTGCATGCACTCTCACACACAGATCAGATCTTTCATCTACATCAAAGATCAAGGCAACTGGCTAGGTGAGAAAAAGTTCTTCTAAGCATAGATCGTCATCCCTGTGTGGATTTAAAACAGATCCTGTTGCTCAAATCAGCAGCAGTCCCAAGTTCTTGCAATGTAAAATGCATCTTGCTTCTGCAGGAATTCTCCAGGTAAATGTTTTTCTCTCTCTCCCTTCTACTTGCAAACACATTCTGACGGACCCATGTGCTGAAACCTATTTCCATGCTGAGATCATGGATATGTGCCAGAAAAATCGCCACGTACCATTCAACTCCTTATTCTAGAATAGTGCCCCCTCAACCATTCCATGGGGAAAGATTTTCCATAGACCGGAGGGGGCGTGATTTTGCATGCTGGTTACATCTTGGGAATGGAGTTTGGCTTGTTTGTGCGGATCAGTTGCTGGCATGCCATGGCCCGATGCCGGTCCACGGAAAAAAGGGTTGGGGAACCCTGCTCTAGAAGATTAGGCTAATATATTTTGGAGTACCACTGAATGAAAACAAGGCACATTTTACCATCATTAATTAGATTCAGTACTTGCCTATTTTATCTAAAATTATTTTGGAACAGAACATTGTAAGAAAAAATGGCATGAGGCTAATGCACAAGCTTTAACTATTGAGGTTTTCTAAAAAAAAAAAAGTATTTGATATTGTTATTTTTATTGTTACTTTGTTGGTATTGTTATTGTTATGGATAGGAAAGGAATCTTATTGCTTTGCCATCCCACACTGCTTAATTTTCATGACTCTTTGGATCTTTTTCATTTTCTCAAAAAAAAGAAAATCAACTTATTCTTTTTAACACCGAGGAGTTGAGGGTGATGAAGCGCCGGAGAAGAGACCTAGAGAGCATTTGGAGGACAAGCCGCTCCCAATCCGATCGCGCCCAGGTGAGGGCTCATACTAGGTCTTACCTGGGTGCGATCAGGGCGGCTAAGAACACCTATTTTGCCGCCCTTATCGCTTCTGCGGATAGCCGCCCCGCCGCCCTCTTTCGGG
>JANHFO010002836.1:64689-74809 GCA_032468095.1 Pareas carinatus | reverse complement strand
GTGGTCTTTCCATGACTTTTGGGTTGGTCTTTTGTAATTTTGGAGTGAAGGGGATGGGAGATGTGGGGGGGATGATGATCTTGCAGGGGTGAATGCAAGGCTGCTGAGGCTCCCAAGAGTCCATAGTTGCTGATTTGACACTCAGCTGCGGATGATGGGAATAGGAGCACCTGTATAAGGGGAGCTTTATAGGCAGTGCCCCAAAACTGATATCCCTTTTTATCCACATTCCTTGCAAAATGTGAGCCTTTGCCTCTTGATAAGGGCAGACTCTGAATCCCGAGCCCCCGCCAGGTGGGCTTTCACCGGGGTCTTCCCAGCAAGCAAGGAACGGTCAACGTTGTGGCCCGTTGGAGGCCACTCAGTTGGAGAAAGCTGATCTCGTTTCCTTCACCAGCCTCTTTTATCCTGATCTGTCACACAACACAACAATTTCCATGACAACCTCTCTTTACCTGCCGTGTGCATCCAGGCAGCTGAAGAAAGCCACCGTGGCAACCTGTTTCGCATGCAGCCCACTCCAGATGCCATCTCTGAGTCTTAGCCTCGTTAGATTAACCCCGGTTTGTGAGGGTTAATCTCGGCACCTCTGTAAGGTGATTCTTAACGGGGGGGGGGACTGAATTGGGGTCTGAAAACTGGCGTTGCTGTTGCTGCTGGTGTTGTTGTTAGGGTGGGTTGCACAGCCGGCCAGGTGTTTAGACTGGATTTGGAGTTCTTGTCCATCAAGCCTT
Organism: Pareas carinatus; assembly: GCA_032468095.1. Lineage (NCBI taxonomy): Eukaryota > Metazoa > Chordata > Lepidosauria > Squamata > Pareidae > Pareas > Pareas carinatus. Next base: position 74,075 of record JANHFO010002836.1, on the reverse strand, counting down.
CCCAAGGACCTGGGATAGGCAAATGTGCATGCTTAACAGAATAACAGAATAACAGCATAACCGAGTTGGGTGGGAGCTTGGAGGTCTTCTAGTCCAACCCCCTGCTCAGGCAGAAAACCCCATATCATTTCTGACAAATCAAATAGATATAGAGATAAAGATTAGCAGATTAGCAGAATAACAGCATAACAGAGTTGGAAGGGACCTTGGAGGTCTTCTAGTCGAACCCCTTACTCAGGCAGGAATCCCTCTACCATTTCAGACAGGTGGTTGTCCAATCTCGTCTTAAAAGCCTCCAGTGATAGAGCACCCACAACTTCTGTTGGCAAGCTGGTTAATTGTTCCCACTGCCAGGAAGTTTCCTCCTTTATTTCAGGTCGCTTCTCTCCTTGGTTAGTTTCCATCTGTTCCTTCCTGTCCTGCCTTCAGTTACTTTGGAGGATAGGTGGACCCCCTCTTCCTTGTTGCAGCCCCTCCAATACTGGAAGGCTGCTGTCGTGTCATCCCTCGTCCTTCTTTTCTGAATTTTTACAGATTACAGAATGATAGAGTTGGAAGGGACCTTGGAGATCTTCTAGTCCAACCCCCTGCTCAAGCAGGGAGCCTATAGCATTTCAGGCAAAGAGCTGTCCATTCTCTTCCAGTTCCGGTCCTCTTCGGTGAGGAACGAAACAGTCGGGGGGCTTCAACTGTGAGTTCTTTTTTCTCAAGCACCCCCAACTTCTGGAGGCAAGTCTTTCCACTGATTCATTGTTCTCTGTGTCAGGAAATTCCTCCTTCATTCCAGCTGGCTCCTCTCCTTGATGAGTTTCCATCCATTGCTTCTCGTCCTGCCTCCAGGGGCTTTGGAGAAGAGATGGACCCCCCCTTTCCTTGTGGCAGCCCTTCACATACTGGAATACCGCTAACCTGTCAGCCTTAGTTCTTCTTTTCATGAAACCAGAAGTACCCAATTCCTGCAACCGTTCTTGCTATGTTTTAGCTTTCAATCCCCTAATCAATCTGATTTGATGGTTTCTGAGGTACCGTCATAGACTGTCAGCTGTCAAGCCGCCTTTTGCAACTGGCTGATGGTGAATTTGTTAATGCCAGTGCTCATTATTATGATTTGTCGCAGAGTCAGCCAGATGTTCATATTGGTTTTGGCGTTTTTCTCCACCTCTGGAGTCCTTCCCAAGGGCCTGGGATAGGCAGATGTTCTTGTGTGACAGTCACAAATGAAGGCAGATATACGACGCATCCCAGAATAATGTTGCAGGATCCCATCTGGGTCGGTCACTGGGACCGGTTTCCTCTTTCAAGCGTTTGGACTCATGCTGGAGCTCGTCTTCAGGAAACTTCTCGCTAGCCAAATGTTGCTGTTCTTCTCAATTCTGGCTTTGTAAGCGTTTATTCTTATGGCTGGGATTTGCCTAGCCAGAATGATCCCCGCTGTCTCTTTCTTCAGCTTTCTCGCTCTTAGCCATCGTCAGCTCTTCTTGTCATCTGCGGTCGTAAACTGAGGGCTACCCGTACTTGGATTTTGTGCAGTAGGATTTGTCCCAATCTGTTCCTTCAATCTCCCAACACTTCATCCGTTGACACTGTACGTTAGTACACCTTTTCCAGCAGGATTGTGTGAATGGTTGATTTGGGTGTTAAGAATATCTGTTATGGAATTTGGTCTTTTTTAGCATAAACACCAGATATAAAATGCTGTTGTTATCTAGAGGGGACTTTCTCACTGTGAAGGGTGGACAGGAGGAAAAGTCCTTTTTGCATTGCCGATATTTCCGTTGCTAAGCAAGGCAGTAAAGTGAGTTTCACACACACACCTTTACTACCTTTCCTGACACCGTTGTTAAGTGAATCACTGTCGCTTACTAGGTGAGTAGCATGGTTGTTAAGGGAATCGGCTTGACTTTGCTTCTCAGGAGGTCACAAAAGGGGATCACGTGACCTCAGGACACGACAGCCGTCATAAAAATGAGTCGGTTGTCAACTATCTGAATTTTGACCCCGGGGATCCTGCAATGGTCGTAAGTATGAGAACCGGTCGTAAGTCTGCTTTTTCAGTGTCTCTGTAATTTTGAACGATCACTAAACCAATGGTTGTTAATCGAGGCCTACTTGTATTCATTTTAACTGAAGATCAGATCAGCAAAATATCGTATATATAATAAGGTCGAAGAAATCTCAATGCACATACAGTAGTCAGCGACTTACAACAGTTTGTTTAGTGACTGTTTGAAGTAACAACAACACTGAAAAAAGTCATGCCCATTTTTCACACTTGGGACTGCTGTTGCCATGGTCACATGGTCCAAATTCAGACGCTTGGTAGCTGACTCACATTTATGATGGTCGTAGTGTCCCTGGCTCACGTGATCCCCTTTTACGACTGTCTGGCAAGCAAAGTCAATGGGGGAGCCAGATTCACTTAACAGCCATGTTACTCACTTAGCAACTGCAATGATTCGCTTAACAATGGTGGCCGGAAAGGTCATAAAATGGGTCACAACTCACTTGACCAATGTCTTGCTTAGCAGCGTCAATTTTGGACTCCATTGTGGTCATAAGTCGAGGCTGACCTGTATTCGCTTTGGCTGAAAGCCAGATCAGCAAAATATTATGTTTGTGTGTGTGTGTGTGTGTGTGTACATCTACATCTACATCGAGTATATTATATTGCGTATAGTATAGTACAGTGTATGTTTGCATAACATAACATAGCATAGCATAGCATAACATAACATAACATAACATAACATAACATAACATAACATAACATAACATAACATATAACATAACATAACATAACATAACATAACATAACAATATATTGTTAGAATTTCTGGATTATTGAATGTGTAATTACTACAGTGCTGATAACTGTCTGTCAATATGAGCCATGAACATAATTTCTTTCCTGACCAGACCTTCTGATCTGATGAATAAATATTTCATGATGATAATGTTCCAAATTTTGAAGCATTAGAGCATCACATTTGTTTGATCAATATTTGAATAACACAGGATTTTATATTCATTTAGGTCATTGTGTAAAAATGAGGTGAATCAGATTGAAGAAATAACTATGTTTTAGTCCTATTCCTCTCTGCATACTAAAAAAAAGGCTTTTCAAAATGATTGAAAAAAATAGTTTTCATTACAACCACTCTGATTCAGGTGACCCTGAGGGTACAGATAAACATCCAAGTGGCCTCAATGACTCTCAGAGTGTAACAGCAAGATGACTGCTGAAGAATATTAATCCTTCTATTCCCTACCATTCAGCCAGAACTTAAGAAGCTTCTTAAATGAGAAGTGAAACATTTTCATGGAAAAAAGTCCAAGAAAGTCCAGTTGCCTTTTGAAAAGAACCTTTGGGACAACCATGACCTGGATGATTGAGAAACTCCATAAATATTTCAACCATAAGATAAACTCATTTTTGCACTACATATTTCAATCCTGTGAAGACCTATTCAAAAGTAAAACCCAAAAAATCTATACTATTTTAGAAATCAGAACAAGAAAGTAAACAACGCAATTCCCTTCTTCTTACTTATGAACATAAGAACCAAAGCACCAAGTACCATGATTACAGTTTGTAAGGCATCTGTGTATATAACTGCAGTCAAGCCACCTACAATATAAAAAGAGAAACAAAGGGCTGATTCAGCCACAAACACCTCTAAATATTGATGATCAAAGTAGCATATTCATATTCACATTCAAAGTAGCATATTCATATTCACATTCAAAATAGCATTAGCTATATGCTATGTACATTGTAAATAACTATGTGCATTCATTTCAATTTACTTTGATATGAAGAAAGCTAGGAAGCTAATATCAGTTCAGTTCCATTATCCCATTCTTACTTACTCTTATTCAGGCTAGAACATCCATGGCAGAGGGTAAAAAATGTCAAGATGTCAATCATGACCACCAATTGTAACCTTCTTCCTTTTTGTTCATGCAGGCACAAACTTGACATTTTTGACACCCCCCATCCCATGGATGGTCCTGGATTCTGGAATAATGATAGTGATAGCCTTTCATGATGAAAAAAAGGAGGAAAATGGTGCATTGTTCTAAAATACTTTGGTGACTACTTCAGAATCCAGTTATGAGTTGGGGCCACTACTTATATGTTTTCTTTTTACAGATGGTTCTCATTCAATATAACACTTGGGCTATTTCATAAAATAAATTTGTGCTGACCAGGATCAGTTGTTCAACATAGTTACCTGCTATGGTGTAGATAGCTGTCACTACTAACAAGATCACAGTAGAGAGATAGAGATTCCAACCCAGGGACAATTGGATAAAAAGCGCACCAGAAAAAATATCTGTCTGAAGCAAAAGGAGAGAGAGAGAGAGAGAGTTTGCGTGAGAAGGAGGAAAAGAAAGAGAGGGAGAGGGAGAAAGATGTCAGTTGTTCATATATTATAGCTTGACTTTTGCAAGGACAGCAGGTTCCAAAACTAGAAAAAGTGTCATTTTCGATACTGGTATGTGGATGGCATCTGGGCCACTGTTGGATTCATAGCTGATACAAATAACTGACTAACAGAGTAGGAAGGGACCTTGGAGATCTTCCTGCTCAGGCAGGAAACCTTATACCATTTCAGACAAATGATCATTTAATCTCTTCTTAAAAAGCTCCAATGTTGGAGCACCTACAACTTCTGGAAGCAAGTTGTTCCACTGATTAATTGTTCTGATTGTCAGGAAATATCTCGTTAGTTCTAGATTGGTTGTGTCCTTCATGAGTTTCCATCCATTACTTCTTGGCCTGTTTCAAGTGCTTTGGAGAATAGGTTGACCCCCCTCTTCCTTGTGATATTGGAACACTGCTATCATGTCACTCCTAGTCCTTCTTGTATTAAATTTGCTTTATTTACTTTACTTTTTATCCAATTTATTTTCTTCTATGTGAGACAATCAGGTTGGAACATGTTGAAATTGTGAGCTGCCCAGAGTCATTTGCCGAGATGAGAGGCTATAGAAATCAATCGAACGATCAAGCAAACAAATAAATAAACCAGACACAGTTTAAATTTCCCACAATGCATTGGGCTAACAATGCATAAAGGACATGGCTTTAATGTCAGTGAGATTTCTATTTATGGCACTATGTTTGCTGTAGCTTTTGCCCCAATACCCCACCCAGATCCTCTGAAGAAGATAATCCATTATAGAGTATAATGCTCAGTTTAAAAGTCAGCGTCAGCGCACTAATGATACAAAATATAATGAAAGTACTAATGTCAGAATACAGATCTAGGTCATTTCCACACAAGTACATTGCGCCAATTTGAAAGTAGCTCGGGTTCTCTGTAATTCCTTAATTCCTGTAATTTTAATTAATTAATTTCTGGCACGATTGCGGTGCAGTTGAACTCTGTAAAACTATGGGATTTGGGGGAAAGTGACAACTTTCTCTCTTTGCAGAAACTTCTGCCTCACCCTGCCTGCTGACTGCTGGGTTTCAGGTCATTTAAGGAGAAAGATGGCTTGATGTACCGTATTTATTCCCCTTTTGTCCCTTTGCCTATGACTCATTGAATATAGCAAGAGGGAACAAGGAACAGATTGCAACGGATGTTGTGCATGCAATTTATTTTATTGCCTTTTTGTCATCTGCAAGTGAACAGATTTTTACCCCAGCAAGGCTTGTGGCAGTTCAGAGTGGGACAGTGATTTTTGCTCCTGTTCTCAGTTTTACATGGAGAGCAAATTATCTTTAAAATTATTTTAAGGGATTTGGAAGCTGTGCAATGTGGACATGCTCTGTTTATTGTAATTAGGAATAGTGGGATGACTTATCCAAGCAAACACCCTTGACTACTCAGTAAAAAATATATCCCAAGGCTATGACTTTCTCTTGGATACATACCGATATTTTGGTGAATATATACAAAATGAGGGATAGTACAGATAGGTAGATTTGAATCCTTTGCCCTCCAAATCTTTTCTGCATATATTCTGGCATAGTAACAACTCCAGAAGAGATGTAAACTGGTACAAAGATCCACCCAAGAATTATCAATGCCCAGGTGGCCTATCAGGGACAAAAAGAAAGAAAGATACAGCATCTGCACACGGTGTATAAAATTGCTAGAAAATGGCAAGAAAAAATTGAGAAAACAAATAGTATATATGACATTAGGTAGATGAGAGAAATGATTCCTTGAATGAATAGTAAGTACACATCTTCTAAAACATTAAAAAAAACTGAGAGTAGGTCAAAAGATCTCAATCAAGTGGATGTACAGTGCCTCAGGAAATGTAACATCAAAATGAATGAACTCCCTCAAACTTTTAAAATCTCATTTTCACTTACATTAAAACCCTCTCCCTCCTTTTTTTCTGTTGATTTACAAGTACAACTTCTGAACTGTTAATTTATCTCTGTCAGGTTTTCAAGATATAAAAAAGGTGATGAGACTTTAACACTGGACATGGTGGCTTATCCTATTAGTCTTAATGCCAGGCAAGAAGGTAACAGTGCCTGGAAAACTTTGTTCATCTTTGAGAATCAGAGCTGCTTAATTCTTGAATAGAAGATCCTTTGAAAATTCTAGTAAGTTAGATTGGGGAAGTTGAAAAATATCCCAGAAGATGACAATGTCTTCCATTTTAGCTCAGAATTCTGTTGGTTTCTGGAGATCCCCTTTTCATTCATTACCATATACGTTACTGGACTACAGCCTTGCTTCTTTGCTGTTCTAGTAAGTGTGTCCTTTATGGCATGACGAAATGTATTATTGGGTGACCTTTAGCACCAAGAGAAATAATTCATCTTAGAGACAGCTGAGCTTCGGGTCTTTTTTTGGCAGCTGAGAAGTTCAGATATCCCTCAGGACTGTGTTATGAGTGAAGTATTCTAACTGCAAGCAATATCCGTTACTCAAAGTGTGGAACAATCTTGGCCTTCAAACAATTCTAAGACAAAGTTGGCTTTTAAGTTCACTTGGGTTACTACAAAGGGAGGGGTCAAGGGTCGCAATCTTGTAGGGACTTCGATGCTGGGGCAACACAATTTAACCTGAATTCGTCATATGTTCAGTATGTTTTAAAATGCCAGTGCAATAAGGATTCACTTCTGGCTCTTCAGTGAAAAGTTGCCTTTTCTTTAGAACTAACCCTTTTCTTGAATATTGATAAATTCTTTTCACACTGGATTTTCAACTCAGGGGGGTCAATTTTTTCCTTGGCTACCACAGAGATTATATAATCACTATAATCACATGGAATTGATAAAGTTAAATATCATTTGCAGTGTGCGAAATAAATCTTTAGAAACTCTGACGCAATGAATGAATCGGGCCATATCAACCTGCTAAAGATAATAATCCAAAGATGACGTTACTTCTCCATTCAAGTACACTAATTGTACTTTAAGTACACACTGGAAGCTCTGCCCTTTTTGTACATACTGTGTGACACAATACAATGGATTATTTTGTACTGTTTCTAAACATTAGCACATACACTTTCTGAAATGGACAGTGAAACTAGTACATGTAGTTCTCATTTAATGTTCAGTCACTCAGCGACCATTCAAAGTTAGAATGGCATTGAACAATGGTACTTATGACAGTCCTTGAAGTTGCAGCTGTAGTTATATGTCCATGGTCAAGCGATTACAATTAACACACTTGGTAACTAGCTTGCAATTACAGCATTGCAGCATCCTGTAGTTATGTGATTGCCATTTGCAACCTTCACTGCTGGTTTGGAACAGGCAGATCAAAGGGGAAATTGGGGAGATTTCAAGTGGTGATCATGTGACTGTGGTATGCTGTGATTGGTCAGAGGTTGCCTAAAAAACAGCAACTGCTGGAACTGTAAGTTAATGTGGTCATGTGACATTGCATCTTATGACTATGCCGCTTAGTAACCCTATAATGACACAGGTGGCCCCAAAACCACCCATTCGTAAACAGCAAAGTCATCTCACGTTCCACTCAAAGCCCCCAACTGCCAGTCCTCCTGCAGCTCCAGTGCCCGCTAGACCAATAAACAGGCCACTCCCCACATTGCTTGACATCAGCGATGCACCAATCTGAAACATAAAATGCCCACGGATTAGTTCAGAAATCGGAAAAATGAGCATGCATGCAGTAGTGAGTAAACATAGAGGAATATACCCAGAATTCCACTGATGATGGCCTTTCTTTGTCTTAAAAGAAAATCTGAATAACCTTATCCCAAAGTTTTAGGGCAGTGATGGAGGTAATCATTTTGCTCCTTTGTATGGAATCTTGCCTATCTATGGACTATTAAAAAATAATTCTGTGGTAATTCATTCTACTACATTCATTCTGTAGCAATTCATTTTAACCCATTCAATCTGGGTTAAAATGAACTAATCAAAATTATCTTTGTCTCTTTCTTTTTAAAAAGAACTTGATTAATATTTTAATAAGAAAAATAAAAACTGAAACTAATATTTAGAATAAAGAAAAGAAAGAAGTCAAGAAAGGGAAAAAAGACAAAACCAAAAGTGCAGAAGGGGAAATGGAAACATTAAGAGGTAACTTCTGATTTTCTTTGACAGTAGTTATAAGGGTAAATTGACCTCTTACTCTATCATTACAACATGACTCATATTTCTATAATAATTTTTCTAGTCATCAAAACCATATATCATGTTCATTTTTTCTGTTTGAAGCAAAATGTCTGCAGAGAGTTTCCAATCTGCATTCATGTCTTTTCTCTGATCAAAGATGTCGATATGATCATCTTAGCCAGTTCCATCAACTTAACCAATGATTCCTCCTTTTGGGGTCATGTCAAGCTTTTCCATCTTTGTAAATATAATAATCTCTCTGTAATTATCACATAATCTCCAACATTGAACAATTCAACAAGAGAATAATCAGGGAAGCCACCGAAATAGAGAAACATCTCCACAACATGAATAAATGGGATAATACCTCCCGCCTTCCAGACATCTGGAAATTTGCCCTCACCATCAAACAAGTCCCAGCCACGAAAACCAACACCAGACTCAAAACAATACAAGACACCACCACCAATCCCCCTCACCAGACCCAAACCCTACTCCATCCTATAAACGAAAGACAATCACTTTTCAGAAACCAGACCACAGCTGCATCACCAGCTGTCACACACCCTGACCCTAAAACCAAACAAACTGACACATGCCAAGAACACAAACACAGACCCAGACCTCCAATTCGAAGCCAAACCAAATCCCGGAACGTTACATCACAAAACTCAGAAAATCACACTACTAGAACTCAAAATGTTACAACACAACAAACGACCCAGGAGATCACTGCACAAGATCCAGGACTCCACATCAAAAGAACTCACAAGGTCACCTTCAAACAACCCATTACCCAAGTTGTTAAAACACAGGAGAC
>JANHFO010002836.1:53891-64043 GCA_032468095.1 Pareas carinatus | reverse complement strand
CTAATTCTAATTCTAATTCTAATTCTAATTCTAATTCTAATTCTAATTCTAATTCTAATTCTAATTCTAATTCTATTGCTTTGCATTGTATTATCATATTGGTATAGCTGCCCATCTTATGTGTTTCTGGGTGGCATACAACACTTAATTAAAAAATAACAAATACAGGCAATCCTCGACTTACAACCACAACTGATCTCCAAATTTCCATTGCTAAGCAAGGCAGTTGTTAAGTGAATCATGTGGTCATTAAGTGAGCCCGTCTTTGATTGTGGGAAGCCGGCCAGGAAGGTTACAAATGACCCCAGGACAGTGTAGCCGTCATAAACACATGCCAGCTGCCAAGCATCCAAATTTTGATCATGTGACCATGGGGATGCTGCAACGGTCCTCAGTGTGAAAGCTGGTCCTAAGTCACTCCTTTCAGTGCCGTTGTAATTTCGAATGGTCATTAAATGATTGGTTGTAAGTTGAGGACTTACCTGGACACACACACAAAAACCCTGTCGCAATTAAAGGCAACTATTAAAAAAAGGCACACAAAACAGGAAAGTGTGACATGAACCACAGTAAGGGAGCCACCGGGAAAATGTTGCAAGTGAACTCTGCCCACAGCCTGGAGTTCGATCCCGACCGCCATCAAGGTCGACTCAGCCATCCATCCTTCCGAGGTTCGCAAAACGAGGACTCAGATTCTTCGGGGGGGGAATAGGCCCATAGTGCTGACATCGGTCCGACATCGAAGACATGATTGTAAAAACAGAACAGTTTATTAACAAGTAAATAAGTAACAGCCACATTGCAAAAGACTGAAGTAAGTTGTGCAGGAGGGTTTGGTGTGCTGGACTGGTTGCTGGGTTGTTATTTCTTGATTGGTTGCTTGCCAAAGACTACACAAATGACTCAGGAAATCACAGCACAAGACCCAGGACTCCACATCAAAAGAACTCACAAGGTCATCCTCAAACAACCCATTACCCAAGTTGTTAAAACACAGGAGACTAATGGAAAAGCAATCACTACACAAACGACCCAGGAGATCACCGCACAAGACCCAGGACTCCACATCAAAAGAACTCACAATGACCCAGGAAATTACAACACAACAGCTCATTGCACCAACATCAACTCCAGCAACCAATGAAGAAATAACAACTCAGCCAACCAGCCCAGTACACCAAACCCTCCCACCAGTATTTACAGATAAAAGGAAACTCTGATCACACTTCACTCACACTAGCAAGAAGCCAAAAGCACCAGCCTGTAGATGGCGAGTGAGACCTTGCTGAAATGTCACCAAGATATTTTCTATCCTATATGGGAAAAAACCCGAACACATTTAGACCTGGTAAAATGTCCTTCCTTGTTCAGATAGCTGCCATGAACCAAGTTGAATTCAAAGAAGACATTATCTTTTATTGTGCTTTTTTCAAGAAAGACCAAACTAGTAGCATTAGAAGGTAGTGGTTGAAAGAAGACCTGGGACACCCATGTTGAAGTACACTCTTGGTCATGGAAGGTCACTGACAATCATGGCCTCAGTCCAGCATATTTCACAGGATTGTTATTATGGGGTTGGGAAACAGAGGAGAGAGTGCTATGTACTATACCATGAAATCCTACATCTAACAAACAAACCAATAAAGTTGACATGTGTTGTGTTTCATTGCTACCGTTTCCAATTATGTTTTAAAGCATGTTGGTCTATTGTCTCTCCCCCCCACCCATATGATCTGTAGGAAAGTTGTCAGATTTGCATAGGTCATATAAAGATAATGTATTTTTTTAAAATGAGCAAACTGGTTTGGTGACCAATTTTCTTTGTTCCTTTCTTTAACTGCCAAAATGCCCCAAACATACCAAACCAGTTTGTGTATTTAAAAAGGGTAGCACTTCCTGGTTTGTTCCAGCACACGATCTGCCTCATCATTTCATTACATTTTAAAATGCTGGTGGAACTCTCTGCCTGCTGCCTATAAGGACTTTAAAGGCAAAGACAAATGCCCACTGAACGTGGCTTCTGCATAGCATTTAGTATTGCTATTGATCTGTTGAACTTGATTTATTCTCTATTCCCAGCAGAACCTACAAAGCAATTCTTGGATATTCTTATGTATAATCCTAAAGATTATATATAGTCTAAACCAATGGTCTCCAAACTTTCTGAATTTATCACCCTCATCAGTTAAAAATAAAAATAAAATAAAAAGAGCATGAATACCAAATGCATGTTTTTTATTTATTGATATATGCGTGTACTGCATATATACTGATTATATGCATGTACTGCATATATACTGATCTACTACATGTACTATAAAGCATTTATATTATATATTTTATACATTCAGTTCCCTATTATTGCAGCTTAATGTCCTACTTTTTAAATATAAACATTAAATTTAAATAGAGCATTCTAACATTTTTTTTCCTGCATTCCTGAACTATATATATAAATTTAATCAACCAATCAATAAAATAAATAATTGTACATCCCACTTTGGTGACTATTGCTCTAAAACTGCTGGACTCAGTATGGACAGCTGTAATGCCAGTTCAAGCAGCTGTCATGGGCATTTTAAAATTGATCAGAGTCTTTTAAATGTGCAGGAAGCACCTCTGGCCAAACAGAGATGACTTCCAAGACTGGTACCCCATTCATCAGATTTTTTATTCAATTGTCAAACCAGTTTTAGAGGTATTCAGGGGAGGGGATGGAGATTAAAAAATGTCCATATGATTGACTGTATAATAGAAGCCCTATGCTTTTGTGATTGTGGCACACATTAAAAAGGGATGGATCTTGTCTACCATGCTGAATTTATGATCTCCTGCTAGCTATACATACTTTAAAACTGATTGGGCTCCTAAATATAGAATATATAAAGTTTGACACCATCAAATATTAACAAATAATAGTGCAGCATCATTAAATAACACCGGGACAAAGATGGCACAAATATATTGAAAACAAACATCCGGATTGATTATTTGGAGAAATAAACAGAAAATCTGCCATTTTTCAAACAGTCAACAGGCAAGTCACATGACCAGCAAGAAAATCAGGGAACAAATCCTTTCCAATCACTGAAGATCTGAACAGGAGAAATTGGATCTGCTGAAGCCATTTGAGAATTTGTCAAATCTGCAAGAAATTAGGGTTTCAGTATTATCAAAAACCCAGATCAAACCAAATCTCAAATGCCAGACAGAGAAAGGAGCTTGCTCTAAACTTTGGCAAGATGGGTGTCCTCCTACCTCCATTTCTATGTATAACATTGGCTCTATTCACCAGAGTCCTAAGGGACTATTCATGATAGCTCCATAAACTGCTGGGTGGTCCCATAAGAAGCAGGAACTTCTCAAGCCAAAATCTTTGTGGATCTGGAAGTGCTACAGTATCTGTTCCATGAAAATAGATCATTGGGCAAAAATTTAATCAGGGCGATTGAAACTTCAGTTTGTTCTGCTGTGAAAGACAATGCTTCCTTGACAAATGGTAAAGGACATAGTTTAAGTAGCAGTGCAGAAGGATCTCTCATAATAGTAGCTGTAGTTAAAAATATACAGAATGCATATTGTAGGTGATAAGAACCATGAAACACCTTGCTATTTACTTTAACTGATATTTGTAAGTTGTAGTAGTAATAATCAATACAGATAAATCTGTAAGAGAGTAGGTAGGAGATCCTAGATTTTGAAAAAGCATAGTTTTAATTAAACAGAAATAGGATGAGATAATCAAGTACTGAAGTAATAAACTTAAAGTGGGGCTACTGATTATAGATAATGTTGCAATGTTAACATTTACAACTGTCCTGCCATGTTCTTTTAAAGAATATTGAGGGAAAAGTCTGATCCAACTTCTACTTTGTTCTGTTTATCTCCTACTTCCAAGCTGCTTTTCTTACTAAACCTACAAGTAGTGGATAGCACTCCTCTTCCTTGTCTGGCATAACTAGGAAAAGGTTTGGTTAAAATTTGGATGGGAGACTTTCAAGTTTACCAGCACTGTAGACTTGGAGGAGATGATAAAAAAGACATTCCCCAAGAACAGATCTGGGCATTTTATGACCCTTGGGCCGTCCCTTGTCCTCTGGCTGTCCTGTGTGGCCCGTGTGAGATCAACTGGAAATTAGAAATCAGATGTTAAAAAGTGCATACCAATGCATGCAATACAACTGCATTCCTTTTACTTTGAAGGCAACTGCTGTTTTTAAAAAAATGCATATGTGCATGCATGCATGCCTATGCACCTTTGCTATAATCCAAACCATATAATCTACTGCTTTTTATAAAGTGATAAAATTAATACTAGGCAGGATTTAGCATATTGGTTCGGTCCTACATAACATTCCCAGTTTCTCATGTGGACCCTTCCCCACATCTTTCTAAAGAGGGCAGCTGCGAACTCCATTTGCAACATGGGAAAAATGCATAGTCATATTCATGAAGCCACCATCTCAACTCAAAGGGGATTTGATTTTCTTTTTCTTTTTTCAGATCAGACCCATTCTTGTCTGTCTGGCAAGCCAAACGCTGTCCATGCATGTATTGTTAATACATCTATAATCAAGGTTATTCATTCCTATATCACTACTTGACAAAACGATTGTAGTGCACTCTACCTGAGACTGTCTTAGAAGTCACTCAGAAAAGTCAGCTGATGAAAAATGACGAGACCCACTATAGCCATGAAATTTCAATCTTGCATGCCCCATATTGTCAAAGAAAGAGTTTCCAGACGACGCAGATCAAAGGATCCACTCTGGGCTGGTCACCAGGACCAGAGTTTTAGTCTGCCATCCTCCAGCATGAGTCCAAAAGCTTTAAAGACCTCTGATCCTGGTGACCGACCCAGATTGGATCCTGCAACATCACCCAACATTTCCTCCCTTTTTTTGAAGATGGGAACCACATCAGCTCTCTTCCAGCCCTCTGATAGTTCTCCAGTGCTCCAGGATCTTTGAAATGGTTCTAAGTGGTTCTGAGATCATGTCTGCCAGCTCCTGTTTAATCCTGCCACAAGGATATGTGTCTTTGAGAAGGGAGCCTCTCTATTTCCTTAAGATACAAATGCACATTGCATAGTCAGACTCTTTACATCCCAGCTAAGATGTTGGCAGTGCTGGCTTCAGGGAAATGTTTCTAGTCTTATCCAGTATTAATATTTTAACTGTCCCAAAGATGAGAAACAGGTCAAATTCCATTAGCCTTTGCTTAGGGCTCCAAAGGGGAGAGGCAGAAATATGACTCTAAGAAAAAAAGAAAAAAGAAAAAGAAAGAGAAAAAGGAGGGTTGAGAAATCACAGAGAGATCATAAGAGGTTAGACTTCAGAAGGACAAAATGTAGTCTTCTAAATGCTAATTTTTTATTATATGTTATTATATGGGTGGGATGTATGTGTCTGTAGGCATGCAAGCTTACAAAGCATTGAAAGCTACTTGAAGCTGCTTGGTATGATTGAGGTTGTTTAAAAATGAAAGTTCAGATATTTTTGGACAAATGGATTGTATGTTGATGCCTACAATGAATCTTGCAAGGATGACCTGTCTGGTTCTTTGTTCAAACAAAAGAAAATATGGCTATCAGAAATTAGATGATGAAACTTGCTTCATAGAAACTTGCATCTCATCAATCTTTTGTAATGAATAGTTGGACTTTTTTCCTTTTTAAGAATTAGAAACACAAAGCAATACTTGATCTTCTTTAAGGCAGACCTCAATTAGTTGGGTGTGTGTGTCAAAAATCAATATGGGGTCAGCACAAAAGCAAATCAACATGCAGTATCTCCTTAGGGACTCTATTCTCATGAAACTTGCCTTTTTCCTCAAGAAATTTAACCTAACAAGGAAGATGTTGGGCACAACTGGCTTCTTATCAGCCTTTTACATTTCCTACAATATAACTGTAGAAAAACGATAGCTTAAATATCACTGGGGCACAAACCACATCAGAACATTATATATAAAAATGTATGTGTATGTATGTATTTATGTGTCTATTAAAGGCATGGGGAAAACATTATCTACAGAATTTACAATTAATATAACCCAAAGTTGAAGTTCAAGGACACATTGAGCTTGCGGTTAAATGCTCAAAAGATCTACAGCAGTGTATTTTTGTGGGAGGGTGAAAAAGATATTTATCCTGCTGACACTTATTTCTCTGGGCCTTTAAATTACTGTTATATTACCTTTTTGCTCCAAAGAATATGTGTCCTTCAAAAGGTTTATGCCTTTCCAGTGAATCATTTTGGAGATTTAAATCCAAGTGGTTTAGCACAGAAAGCTACAATCTTTGCCAAGTTGCTCAATAAATGAAGAAGTTATTAGACAGTGGAAAAAAACAATTTTTGCCACTGTTTCAGGTAAGAGAATAGTAGCTCTTCTGAACCTGAGGGATTTTTATTTTTAAAAAACATTTTGAAAATCTCCTTTATTCCCTCTAAATTTTCCCTTCTCTCATTCTCTTTTCAAAGCTTTGGTGATCATATTTTAAGAGCCAATAATACTTTATAAATCCCAGGTGGCATTGTATATTCCTTTGTGTACAAATATGAAGTTTAGCTGTTTAAAGCCTCAGTTGGCTGCCAGCAATATAATGCTGCTTGAGATAAAGTTTTTCATTGCTTTCCTTGGTCTTATTGCATTTTAAATAGGCTACCTGAGTGGCAATACAGTTGATTTTCTCCCTCCTCCCAGTGCTTACCATACTAATTATTTGGCCACCAGAAGTATTCACAGAGCATTATAAAAAGTCAAGATGGTAGAAACAACCATGTGTTTGAAGCTTTAAATGTGTTGCACCTTATGCAAACCACATAAACACCAGTGGACATTCCAGACCGCAACAAGGCTAAGATTTGCAGAGTTTAATGTTCCTTACTTGAATATTTACTATAGCTGCTAATATCTAAGCCACCTTTCTTTATTTACTCTCTTTTTTAATTAGTGTAACATAGGGTTCCCCAAAATGTAATATAGGGTTTTCCACCAAGTGGCGCAGTGGCCTAGAGGTGAACACAGTCGCCTCCCACTTGAAAGCTTGAGAATTCAATCCTAGGCAGTGGCAGATGTTTCTCTATCAGGACGCAGAGAAAATATCTGCTGTGAACTCCACATAGGTGTCAGGAAGGGCATCTGGCCAGTAAATGCTCAACTCCATTCAGTCACCATGACTCCACCCAAAATAAAGGGATTAAAGGGTGGTAAAAAGAAAAAAAAGGTCCCTCAAAGTGACTGATATCGATTCTCAAGGGTTAATGGAATCATTTAAGGAGTCAATAAATGTCTGGCGGAGGAGTCAAAAGAAGGTCAATTAGTGTCTGAGGTGGTCAGCAGGTGGTTGATAAATGATGAAAAGATGATTGGATTGAATTAATTTTGGGAGTCTCTGTAGAACTCCATGCCAGTCACTAGTGCTAATGGTGAGGTATCTAGCAGTGAGATAGTGGTTGGATGGTCACCACTAATGACAGCAGCCTTGAGTTGTCTCTGTGTATTATTGCTGACCTTGTTTTTCTATTATTATTATTTGCAGTACTACTAGTTAAATTGTATTCGTTACATTATTTGCTGGTAGGCGTCATTTAATGACCACATTTGGGACCAGCAACTCTTTCGCTAAGCAAAGTGGAAAATAACTGTGACTGTACTTTGTTTTTCTCCACTCCACTCCCCCACCCTTTGAAATGCTCACCCCAGCTCTGGGATAATTAGCAAGAAGGAAATTCACATTCATATTTACATTCATTGGAAAAGAAAGGGTTACAAGAGAGCAAGCAGGCGCACAATGGGGAATACACTAGGCTGTTTGCATGGTGTTCTCAGGGCTGTCAGAAGCACCCCATTCCTTTCAATGTGCATTGCAATGATCCCGTCGTCACGGGATCATGATTTCCAATGCTCCCAGCCAACTTCCCACAAGCAAAGTCAATGGAGAAGTCAGCTGACAGTCAAAGGTTGCTCCTGCTTTATTGCTGGTTTTCCCACCTGTGGGTCATTTTGTTTATCTATTTACGTAAGTAAAAGTTGACCTATTAAATTTTGCTTGCCACTACAATTATTTTTCTATTTAAGATATATACTCTTCTTGGAACCATACAGTATTTGGGGGAGGGGGGAATATGATCAGCCTAAATTTAATGTGTTTTTTTAATGGTCACATCAGATTCTATTACCTTTCTCCCAAAGAATGATCCAAGAGGTCACAGGATTGTCTAGGTTATTTTAAAGACAGAATCTGAAATTTGAAAAACGTTAGTCTGTGAATCAGATCGAATTTGATGCAGAAGGCTGTTCTGTTTTGTTTTAGGATTTGCCTGTATATATCTCATTACTAATGAGATATATAAAACAAAATTAAAACCATAGTGGTAGTTTTATGTAGGAAAACTGCTTTTTATTGTGTTGTGTTGTGTGTTCTCTTGTACTTTGAACTGCCAAAAAGTCACTTTACTGAGGAGATAGGCAAATCCAAGTTGCAAAAATCCAGATGACCATTAGATCTGCATAATATTAGTTTTCTGTGTCTCTCAGCTGTCACATGATAGACATTTTTTTAAAAATAGTCTTAGAATCACAGTTTTGATATTTTCAAAAATATGTAGAACTAATAAAGTATTTATACTCACAGGCCACCATGTCATGGATCTTCCAGCCAAGAAATAGCCTCCAATCGTTCCTCGACTCGCCCGAAAAGAAGACTTTAAAAAGAAAAAGAAAAGAAAAGAATACTGAAATAAGGAAAATGCTGGCTTCGATTTTAAGAAAATTGAATGATATGACATTCACTGAAGAAGGAGGAAACTATAATTACTTTTATAAAAAACTTGAAATCCTTTATGGATTCTTTTGTTTAAAATGGATAGAAATGACCAGGTGATTTTAGAATTTATTTATTAAAAATGTTTGCTTAAAGAAAGAAGGTATTAGGACAGAAAAACATGGCCATATAAGCTAATTCCACTTTATTGTAAAGTAACATTTACAGGATCTGAAAAGACAGATCTCCCACGGTCACCTTTTCAGCCTGAAAGTCCATCCTGAGTCTCTTGCTCCACCCACTAGGCAGCTGTGGGATCTGCTCCCTCTTATCTGACTGTTCTCTAGAAAGCATCTTTGGTCTGGTCTCCCAAGGTCATTCCCACATACCTTTACAGAAGGGAATTATAATGTGTAATTTGGGTGCGTGGATATGTTAATTATGTTTAAAACTGCTGCTAAGAAGATCGGAACTCATTTCTTTAGATAGTTTTCTTTGTTTTTCTTTTGTTATCTTTCACTTTTTCTTGAACTCTTTTGTACCTTCTTTTTTCAACTTTTGAAATATTTTTAAGCCTATGTAAAGTCTTATAATAAAATTACTTTAAAAAATGAAGTATTTATTTTACATCTTCTCCTTCCATGCCCACAAAAGTCTCTAGCATTGGGCCCCTCTGGTCAATGTGGTTGGCACTGAAGCTACTTTTAAATTTGGTGTGGGGGGCAGATTTCGGGCACCAGTGGGTGGAGTTGAATCAAAAGGATCAAGATGGTGGATGAAACCATGGGATAAAACCCCCAACCCTTCCTTATGTGAAGTCACAACTGCATAGACCTTTTGACCTGGCTGTTGACTTTCCTGGTTTGGGTCAGGTTGCACACATGTCACAGTTAAGATCCCCCCCCACTCAGAATTGCTTTTTTTTACTTTTTAAAATACCTGTGAAGTTTATTTTGACACTAAAGACAAAAGGAATTTGAGACTGAAAAAAATGGGATGTGGGTGTCATATGGAGTTTGGAGGCTCACACCTGCTTTATAATTCCCTTTTTCAAAGGTTATAGATAGGGCAAGTAGAAGAGAAGATAGGAAAATGTTATCTACAAGGAAAATATATGGAACAGAATCCCATGTTTGTTTTTCCTTCTCCACCTTTTCCCTTATACCTTGACCTATTGATTTATTAATGAGTCTTTTATATCACCTCAACTTTTTGTCATGGAACGCACCGAAACAGCATTGCGGCACCTTTTTTTCGCCCGCTGGGGGAAAAGCCCAGCTGGGGAGGGGAGAAGGAGGTGCTTTCGAAGGATCCAGTCAAGCTAGCCCTGAACGGTTGCTCTAGGCTGGATTCGCATGAGGATTTTCAAAGTTTTGAAAATCACT
>JANHFO010002836.1:33531-53791 GCA_032468095.1 Pareas carinatus | reverse complement strand
CTATTCTATTCTATTCTATTCTATTCTATTCTATTCTATTCTATTCTATTCTATTCTATTCTATTCTATTCTAAATTTAACCATGCTTTGAATGGGTCTACTTCCATGGTTGAGGCCCTCATTATTTCCTATATAAACACTTCCAAATTTTAAGTTCTTCAGCACTGCTTTAGAGACGTGGGTTGTGAAACTGCTAAAACATATTAGAAATGCCAGCACGTTATCACATAAGGCAGAATTCTTTATTGGCCAAGTGTGACTGGACACACAAGGAATTTGTCCCCAGTCAACCTGCTGATAGAATGTTGTCAAATGAATTACTCTCAAATTCTGGGGAAAAAATCCCTTGCCTCCCATTCAAGATGATAGCTATGCAAGGGATTGTGAAGATCCTTTGAAATACAGAATAACAAAGTTCAGTTTTTCCCCTCACATATAGTAGTATAGTGATGTGCAGATACAAAATGGAAGATAGACTTTGGAGGGGATGGGTGCTCACTGTGTCTTTGGGCACCCCTTGAAGCCTGTTTTTAGATTCATTCAGCAGCTGAACCAACATCTTCCACAAAACACTGCTTTGCATACAAATAGCTACACATCCCTGCAGTGGTGCACATGAAACATTTCTCTTCAAATGATTAAAACAGTTCCATTTCCCCCCTCCTCCAACTTCTGCAATTATTTTGGCAGCTGTTCCAAGCTGTCCCCAAACATTTGTGGACACTTTACTTTGCATTTGTGCCAGCCTTCTTGAACTCACTGTCATATTGTCTTTACTGAACTCAGTGAGATTTAATTTGTAGTGAGTAAATATTAGAGGAGTAAGTTATAATGCACCCATCCTGATAAAACAATTTCAAGAAACTTTTTAGCGATGGTGCAATGGAGAGCATTATGCATTAACACAGCACCATCTTGTGGTTATAAAGCAGAGAAAAGAAACTTTAATATACAGCCAGAATTACTTTGCACTGGTCAGTAAAGCATTCATGTTTTTCTCTTGTATTCATGTGTCCAGACTTAATGGCTATCGGAGATGTGTTGGGGATTATTTCCGTTTAATTTTTCACAATGTGCACAATAATGGAAACACATTACCAGCTGTGGGAAAAACTGGCAGTTAGGGAAGGAACAATCTACAAATTGAGCAAAAACAAATGTGGGTAAGCTGAAAATACTCTCATGCTGACAGCATACCTAGTATCATACTTATACTTAAAGTGGAGCACCACAGAGCTCTCTCTCTCTCTGTGTGTGTGTGTGTCTATCTATCTGTCTGTCTGTTTCAGTCTCTCTCTGTGTGTGTCTCTCTCTCCCTTTCTCTCTGTCTCTCTCTCCTTCTCTGTCTGTCTGTCTGTCTCTCTCTCTCTCACACACACATACACCTCACACACACACATACACATTCACTCTGTCTGCCTGTCTGTCTGTCTATCTGTCTTTCTGTCTGTCTATCATCTACATACCAGATTTTAGTGAAATTTTCTAATGTTGCTTTGAGCCGTGTTCTCACTTTCACTATATAAAATACATCAAATTGATGCAGCATGTAAATGATGGCACTGCAAAACCTATCCGAAGTCCCGAAGTCAGACTCAAACATATATTCCTTTCCCTCCTCTATGTGGCTTTCACCTTTGGAAAGTCTGTGGAGAAAGATACACTTTTTTCAGACACTCTCTTCGTAGCTGAATCATAAACAAACAACCGACACAGTGTGGTTGTCAGCTGCCACAGTATGATTAAAACAATGCATAAAAAACAGGGGGAGCTTTGATAGCACTGTCACAGTTGCCATGTCGGCGTTTGTTGTATAATTGTATCCTGAAGACACTCCTGAATTTAATTTAATTCTAGAAATGTTAGAAATTACAGAAAAGTTCGAAGCACTATTCTTCCTTTTATGATCTTCTTGTTCCGCCCTTCCAAATACATGCATCATTAGAAAGACAGATTGCCAGAGGTTCACCTAACTCACTTTCACACTCTTTCTATATAGAAATGACCCTAAAGGAAACATCAACAAATCCCTGTATCATCCTACAAAGAATGCTATCAAGTAAAGCATAATATAATCCTGGAACTTTTGCAACCAAACCTACCTGTTTGTGACAATGATGAAAACTTAAATACCATTCTTAAGCATAACAAAGCATAAGAATGGTATCTCCTCATTAATAAGCAATTGAAAAATTCAACCTTTCATCCAGTTACTTGCTTTATCACCACCACCATCTTCTTCTTTATCATCATCATCATCTGTTCCTGAGTAGCACAATACCTTGATCTCTTTTCCTTCCTTTGCTTGGCAATTTTCTTCTCAGTATTATGCCTGTCTTGCATCATCTCAGTTTTGGTTCATGTCAAAGTGAAAGTAAACAATAAACTGGCCCAGGAACCAGCCTTTATATTCAAGGATATGTGCACTCCTTCCTGGTACACCCTACTTCTCTCAGCTGGTTTCACAACGTGATACTTGGCTGAATGGCATTGGCTTTGCCTTGCCTTATATAGCATGTGATGCCAACTTCTGTCAAAACCATCCACCCAGAAAAATTGGCCATTGATCACTTCAGTCACCTGTGCTCCACCTAAGACTTTCAATTTTGTCTGATTGCATTTTATTTCAAAATAGTAAGAGAGCACCTTCAAAATGGTAACATTCAACATAAATGTGATTCTACCTAAACAGACAAAATAATTGAGGTTGACTTAGAATTCATAGCAAATTCAAGACATTTGTGATAGGTGTTGGCAGTTGGTGGAGCAGGGCCATAAATGGCCCTTAGAGAAGGTAATTTTGTAGCCTGTGTGGGTACCCAAAATACTTCTGAAATACATTCCTGTCTCAACTCCATTATGAAGTGTATTCCCCAAAGTCCCTCCCAGATTCAGTTCTCCATGTGATCTGAGATTTATTACAGTAATAACCCATGTTAGTAGAAGATGTAATGCATGTAGTTCAGAAATAAAACCAGCATTAGAAAATCATTAGAAAAGAGGAACAGAAGTTAAGAAAAACACACAATCGGTTGAGGAGCCGGGACAAAACAGTAATCCTACTCTACTGTTCTAAATAATTATGTAATAAATAATCCCATTTATTCTTAAATTGTTTTCTTCATTTTAAACCATACCATAAGATTTGTGCAATTTGGAGAGAGAGAGAGCTGATAATGCTTAAAAGAGATTTTAAGAGCAACATGGAGGGACTAGTACCCACATTACTAGCCTTTTACCTCAACATAAACAGTCTGCAACACAGATAGCAGTGGAAGCAAGGCTTTGTATTTAAGAGAACAGAAGAATGTGATAGTAAAGCTATTTTACCAGCTACTGTGGGAGAAAGACCATACAGTACACATAACACTAATGATACAGAACCCTGATAAAATAAAATAACTTACAGAAGGACTCAGTGACTTTAGATAATGAGTTCTAGATAGATACCAGATTTAATCCAATACCAAAAGGAAAGAATAGATTTTTACATCCCAGCAGTCATGACTCACGACTCTGACATTCATATAGAGCTTTGGAGAAATTAAATGAAAGATTCTTTGTATAGGTTAGTGCTAGGGATTGCTTAAGAGAAAGATGCCAGTGAGGAAATAGATATAAATTACTTTTGTTAAAATTAATTTGAAAATACATAGCATTGTTTAAACAAAGAATCTAGCATTATCCACATATACAGAGAAGGTTTATAGGTTTGAGTTAAAGGATTGAAAATCAGGAATCTAGCAGACTATCTCTCAGTATGTGAGGTTGTGTGGAAAAGGAGAATAAATATCTGGTTTACAACAAAAACAACAAAAAGTTGAGGGGAAAACAACTTTCAGGGTTTTTTTCTTTTGGTGCATTTAATAGGAAAAACAATACCATTTAGTAATGAGGAATCTACTGGCGCCTTATTTAAATTAATTTAAAAACTGAGCAATAAGGCCTCAACATTTAAGTACTGCAATCCAGAAGAACACTTGATATTGTGGCGTAATACTTCAGAAATTGGTATTATAGCAATACTGATGCTGAACCATCAGCAAATAGCATTAGTAGAGTATAAACTGAAATTTAAAGGAAACACATGCCAAAAAAAACACTGTAGCAGTATTGTCTGCAGTATACAGAAATATTGTTAAAGCAATGTATGGTAGGAAAATGTACTTAAAGCCTGATTCATAAGGCATGGAATAACATTCTATTTTCATCAAGGTCCTACAATATCTCCCCAGAGAAAGTGTACATTTCTAAACTAAAATGGAAATTCCCATACAAAATGTCTCTTAGGTATTCTCACTGTTTTGGAAAACCTGAATCAAAAATCAAGATAGCCAAAAGGACATTTTTATAAACAACTGAAACTCCAAGGAATTCTTACCTGACTCTTCTGAAGCACTACAATACACTTATTCTAATATTAATGGGGTTAGATAGAAACATTGGCAATTGTATTGGAAGTCATAAATGGATGATGTCATCTTCAAATCACCCTTGATCCATCAAGAAGGCAGCCTGAACTTGTATTTTTCTGTTTCAGTTCTAAAGTGGTGTTTTCAAGCATTTCTGGCACAAACTAGACCATACAAGCTATCTATATATCTAAGTATTCCTTGGGGTTGCCTGGCCCTATTAGTCCCTGGAGACCACTATGATTATGGCTTCTGCTGGTCTCTGGCCAGTGATTTTTAGCACTTTTGGGACTCTTGGCAATGGGAGAACCAGGGCACACCCACTGTACCAAAAATCCCTCTTTCCTACTTCTCTGACCTACCTTGCCAGACCTCATAGTGGATCCCTAAGCTATATAAACTTAGAGGAATGTCAAGAAAAGTTGTGTATCTTGGATGGCATCTCTTTAGTCATAAATAATTATATCCCACAGCAGAATTTCACAAAATCATGGAACTGTCAAAGGAAGGAAGTGGTATAATACTTGAATTTGTGATGGGGATTATTTGAGGAGAAACAGGGTACAAATATTTTCTGTCAAATGAACAAATAAATAATTGGTATTACTGGTCTGAGAATTACTACACAGTTCCAGCCACTGAAATATATAGCTATTCCCAACTGATTCCATGTGCCTACTCAAAAAGCCAGGATGTCAATAGAGTATGTTCTTGTTTTTCTGGTTTCTCCTGGAAAGGATTTGAGTGTAGCTTATGAGGAAATACACTCCAGTCAAAATCACTTCCTGGTAAAGTACAAGACTCTGCAGATATTATTTAATGCATTCGCTTTTTCAGCCTCAAGGAACTCAGAACAGTAATTTAATATCTGTCATATATTCTTTTCCCTCTCTTCCTTCCTCCTTTTCCCTCATGGATACACAGAGGCAAGTTCTATAGGTAAGCAGGGATATGAAATCTGTTTCTCTAGACAAATTCAATTCTTAAGCCCCTATATCAAATTGGTTTTGATTAACTCCAACCCTAACCTTAAAGTATATCAGGCAGTACAAAAGTAGTCTGATAGTAGTCATCATTCTGGCTATTTGTAATGAATCATCTCTTGAGTGTGCAGATAGTAAGCAAAAGGAACCCAAATATCTACCAAATCAGATTCAAATAAAAACTTAAGAATGTTCTCATGCAAGATATTCCAACCTATCTTTGAAAGGATTTCAAAACATTGTCCTTTGACTTGTGGTTCATTTATAGGCAGCTTTGTAACTTAACTCAGAATTGCCAATTGTAAAAAGCTCAAAAGTTTAACGTGTCCTTGTTTGTAGCAATTCGCTAGCCTTTTTCTGAACTCTGTGCTTTTTGGCTTTTTCAATTGTTAAGTTCTATTTCAGTATACTTCAGTTTATGGTTTTATTTGCACTGTAAGCATTACACAATAAGAGGCAGGCATACGAAGAGCTTTGCTGGATGAAGAATTCTCTACACACAGTATGTTCAGAAGTGGAACTGGAGGACAATACCCTCCTTTTTGAAGCAGCTGGTACTTAAGTTATGCTGCCTGTAATCCAAAAGGCAATATTCATCTATCATCCATGATTCAGAATTCTCTATTGACTAATTCCCTTTTCAAAATTACAAAAATATGCCGTTGCTATTTTTTTAAAAATAAAATCAATGTAGTTTCTGATATTGAATTGTGCATGTGTCTGTATGGGTATGAGTTTATGCTGAATAGTGAAGATTGGAAACGTGAAAGGCTTCTGATAAACACAAACAATTATCATACAACCTTAAGAAATAGCATATAAACCATATTATGTTATAAGAGATGCATTTTCCTCATTGGGCGGGGGAAGCAATAGTGCTGGAAATCCAATTAAAAATTGCCATTCTGCTCCACTGAAATTTCAAGCTTATACATTCTAAGTGGTATTTGGTTCCTTCTCTGAAACCTGATTTCAATTTCATAATTATCGCTTGCTTTCTCCATTAAGCAAAAAGCAAAGCAATTTAAAACCAGAATCCCAGCCTAGAACTGAAACCAAACTACTATATTGAGCACCAGTGTGAATGAGGTTGAAATTAATTCATTTAAATTTGCAAACTAAGACCAAAAGATCCCCATGTGAGGTTCTGGGCCACTTTGTAGCTTAAGGTTAAGGTAAAGGCTCTCCCCGCACATGTGTGCTAGTTGTAGTTGACTCTAGGGTCAGTACTCATGTCTGTTTCTAAGTCGAAGAGCCAAAACTGTCCAAAGACGTCCCCGTGGTCATGTGGCTGGCATAACTAGACGCCAAAGGCTCACAAAGCGCTGTTACCTTCCCACCGAAGTGGTCCCTAATTTTCTACTTGCATTTTTACATGCTTTCGAACTGCTAGGTTGGCAGAAGCTGGGGCAAATAACGGGAACTCACTCCATTATGCGGCGCTAGGGATTCAAACTACTGACCTTCCGATCGACAAGCTCAGAATCTTTATCTGCTGAGCCACCGCACCCCTTTGTAGCTTAGCCTTCATTAATTTTTTCCTTAAACAACAACAACAACAACAGCATTCAACATTTGCCAAAGATGCTGCCTCATTTTCAGGATACTTTAGAATTTAAATGGAATTGCTTTAACTTTTTTTCATAATATAGCACATTTTTTCTTTCCCTTTTTAACTTTCTTCTACCGTTCTCCTCCCTCCTTAGCTGTGCTTGCTTTTTGAAAGTAACCTTAAAGGAGAGGTTTGTTTCCCTTTCAGATTTATTTTAACCAGTTCTGCTGCAGATTGAGTAATGACTGAACAACTAAAAATCAAACCGTCTCTCTTTTTGTGCTCTAAGATTAAGGTAAATTTAAGGAAACTGCATTCTATCTAGGAGAAATTTTCTATGAATTTTTCCTAGGTAAAATGTGGCTTCCTTAAATTTACCTTAATCGTAATCTAGGTTTCTATTAAGTTGATGAGGAATGGATTAAAATGCAATATAATGTTTTGACACATCACAGTAGTAATTTCTTTAGTGTTTTCCTGTCTGCCTAGTGAGTTCTAAAATGCATAGATTCCATATGTATTCCAGGGTTCACGAAGTTCTTTTATTAAGGTAAAGGTGAAAGTTCCCCCCGCACATGTGCTAGTCGTAGCTGATTCTAGGGGTGGTGCTTATCTCCATTTCAAAGCCAGCGCTGTCCAAAGACGTTCCTGTGATCATGTGGCTGGACGCCAAAGGCGCACAAAGCGCTGTTACCTTCCCACTGAGGTGGTCCCTATTTTTCTACTTGCATTTTCCATGCTTTCGAACTGCTAGGTTGGCAGAAGCTGGGGCAAATAATAGGAGCTCACTCCATTATGCAGTGCTAGGGATTCAAATTGCTGAACTGCCAACCTTCTGATCGACAAGCTCAGCATCTTTATCTGCTGAGCCACCGCGCGCCTCTGTTCTTTTATTAGAACTACTCAAATTATGCTTAAAATGAAGACATTTTTGCCAGCTCTCTCTTCCATTGGTTCTATCCTCACAAAAGTAAGTTTGAGAAAAGGACTTTAAAAAATGCTTTTGAACATATTTATACCATAAAATCTGGAATGGCTGCCGAGATATTTCATATAAGCTGTGGCATCTCCAAAACTAACTATACTTTAAGAAATTGCTTGAGTACAAAATGGATGACTGCTTTGAACAGTCAGTTAAGTTACATGGATAAAATAAGCCTGTTGAGAGATTATGTACATAACTGTAGGTTCTCCAATCTAACTTACTTTGCTGGTGCACCAACAGCTAAAAATTTTGGCTCACTGATAACATAACAGTCTGACACAAATTTAAGATATTATCATGCTATCAAGTGAATTTGCCTTGACTTGTATAAAACTACTGGGAGTCAATTGGAAAATATGGCAAATTGCTAGCTTCAGGCTCTAGCATAATTATCACACTAGAAAGATGATACTGGTCGAAGACATGTCACTCACTGTCTCTCACACAAAAGCAATTAGAGCAATTTAAGCAATTTCTCTCAGCTCTTTTTTCATGAGGACATGTTCTAACTGAGGAGACGACAGAGAAATTCCACCTCTGGATAAACAACTACAGGATTTCTTGGCACTATACTTCCCTGCACCAAAAAACACACATAGTTAGCAGGAGCCTGAAAATGGCAAGGACTAATTACTATCTTGCCAAGTGAGATATGACTTGCGATTTAGGAGAAGGCTAGAAAGCACCCAATTCTCTCAAGGCTAAAATACAGCTTTATCTCTAATTAATTCTAACTCTATGCAGATTAATACACATGAAAATAAATATTTGTGTCAACCCAGGCACCATTTGTCTAATGACATTATTTGAAAAAGCCTTAATGCTGTATTTCAGATCTATAGATAGCATTTTCCAAGGTTGGTTCATGCAGCTGCCTTAAATCCAAGAAAAGATTGAAGTGGGACAGGGACAAGCAAGAGCTTATCTCCACCAGTCTGTCTCTGGGAGAGTATTATGAATTTGCCTTGAGCTGATGGGGTTTCTGAGTAAGCAGGTCTCCCAAAGGGTTACATAACTCCATGTTAATAAAGGTAGTCCTTGACTTATGACCACAATTGAGTCCAACATTTCTGTTGTTAAGTAAGACACTTGTTAAGTGAATTTTGCTCCATTTTATGACTTTTTTGCCACAATAGTTAAATGAATCACTGTTTTAAGTCAGTAACACAGTTGCTAAGTGAATCTGGATTCCCCATTGACTTTGCTGATTAGAAGGTTGCAAAAGGTGATCACATGGGGGGGGGCGGAGAGACACTGCAACCATTATAAATATGAACCAGTTGCCAAGCACCTGAATTTTGATCACATAACTATGGGGATGCTCCAATGGTTGCAAGTGTGAAAAGAGGTCATAAATCACTTTTTCAGTGATGTTGTAGCTTTGAATGATCACTAAATGAACTGTTGTAAGTCGAGACTACCTGTATTCAAATAGACTTAACCAATGTGGTCTCCCCATTTACTAATGCAACTTTTGTTAAGCAATTGGGTAGCTTGGGCTAAAGAGAATGTTACTGCATGGTGAGACTTATAGATACATATTTATTTTTTAATCCAGGTTCTGTGGTTATTCCTTTTTGAATACAGAATTGTACTACCTTCTTTTTTATGGAATCCATTTGCTTTGCTAATCTGGAGCTGGGAGTGGAAGATTTTGCATTGGATCCCTTAATCCCTTTTCCATAAAGCAGTGCTGTTGAATAGGTTAAAGGTATATGCCCCCTATAGTGTCAAAATACTATCAAAACATTCTTCAGTCATAGAAAACAACATTAATATTAAATTTGTTCTTCTGATTTTATTTATTCAATTTGGTTTGTATGACTGCCCTTCTCACCTAAATGGTCCTGCATAGCTCCCAAGAATTAACAACAACAATCCAATAAAAAGAAGTTAAAACAGATGTACAAACATATCAATGACTACATTAAAATAACCACCATCAATGCAAAATTCATCATTGTTTCAAATTCAGCCCAGCCATTGTGAAAGTTCCCAATTATTATAGACCATTGCCAGGCAGGATACAATAGATGTTGCATCAGCCAAGTCTTTGGGCCTTCCTTAAAAGCCTGGAAAATCAGACCAACCAAAGTCTGGAGGAATAATATACCAAAGAGTGGGCACCCTAGCAGAAAAGGCTCTCTTCCTGAGCCCCATCAGATGATACTCCTTTGGAGAAGGAACTCATAAAATCTACCTCCCCTGCTGGACCTGGTTGAATGTGTAGTTGCAATTGGGAAGAGGTGGTATCTCAGATAGCCTGGTCCCAAGCCTTATGGAGCTTTACAGGTTAATAACAGCACTTTGAATCAGATCCCAAAGCACACTTGCAACCAAAGGAGCTCACAGACTAGTGTAAGCATATCCTGATTGAGTGCATATAACTGCCCATGCCACTGTATCCATTGTCTCTATTCCCAGTAATTACAAGTTATTCTCCAGAATAATGGATTTAAAAAGCCTAAAGTGTTTAAGCACTGTCTGTGGATAGTGTCCCAATAAATGGAAAGTATAATACCAGCATGTATCTTTATTATTTATTTATGTATTCAAGTTACAGAGATGCCCATCTCACATTTATGATTCTTAACACTATTTGATTGTCATCAGTGATATCACAACAATGTCATGGGCACAAGGATGACATTACTGTAAGAATTGTTAAGGCATAATAGTGCCATGGTTAGGTGGGGATAATTAGCATTTAGGAATGTGAACTGAAGCAGATCCACACATTCTCTTTTATGATAGACCAAGCCTCAGCATTCCACACTTCTTCCAAAAAATCATGGATTGATCAGCATACATTGTTATTTTAGAGGTGTGAAATCCAGAACTAATGATCTAGACCTGCAAAGATATAACAATTGGAGCTCATCTACAAGTTACATAATCATTATGTAAATAAACAATTAAAATTACTCAGGAAGTATACTTGTTGAGCAAGAAAGAAAGAAAGAAAGAAAGAAAGAAAGAAAGAAAGAAAGAAAGAAAGAAAGAAAGAAAGAAAGAAAGAAAGAAAGATCTTATTATCACAACATTTTTTTGTATTTATAAGGCTTGCTCTGTTTTCTTAAACAGCAGTCAACACAGTGAGCATTCATTGGTTCAGTACAGTAATGCTGAGAGCAGAATAGTTTCTCTTAAATTTGATGATTAGAATCTCCTTACCTAGTGTGAGAAGGTCTAAGATCCCTTCAAAACAATTTAAAGCCATCTTTTTTTTAAAAAATCATCCAATCTATATGGCCTTGAACTGAAACAATATCTGCTAGTGAAATCTTATGAAATTCTTATGTAAAAAGAAGGAATCTAGTGGAAATCAAGACATCTAGCCTCAGTAACTGGAACTGAAAATATATCTTTCCATCTACAGTAGAATTAGAATCAGAATTTATTGGCCAAGTGTGTCTGGACATACAAGGAATATGTCTCCAATATACATGCTCTCAAAACTGCGATCATAATAATAAAATATATTCATAATCACAAAGTATATTCATCATGTCATCATGTTATAAAGTACAATCATCATGCCACAAAACATATTCATCATGCCATATGATACATTTTTGTGATAGGTTTGGAAAACTCATAGAAATACTGATAAGCGATCTACAAGTCAAACTAGGACACTAAATGAAACAACTATTATACATTGTAAGATATAAGCAACAAGTTAATTGTCATCCAAATAAGAGAATAGTTAATAGGTAATAGGTAATAGGAAAGATGAGAAGGATAATAATGATTCATTCCTACTAGATAATTTAACAGTGTTATGAAAGTTAGTTGCTTAGCAGATTGATGGCATGAGGGAAGAAACTGTTCTTGTGTCTAGTTGGTTTGGTTTGCAATGCCCTATAAAAAGTTGAAACAGATTATGTCCAGAGTGTGAGGGGTCTGGCTTGTGCAGTGTACAGGTCTTCAATGGAGGAAAGTTTATAGCAATTATTTTTTCTGCAGTTTTAATTATTCTTTGAAGTCTGTGTTTATTTTGTTTGGTTGCAGTGCCAAACCAGACAGTTATTGAGGTAATTACAGACTCAGTGATTTCTTTGTAGAACTGGGTCAGCAGTTCCTTGGGTAGTCTGAGCTTTCTAAGTTGTCTCAGAAAGAATATTCTTTGTCATGCTTTTTGAGGTTAGCCGGCCATTTTAGATCTTGTGATATATTATAGAACCTAAAAATTTGATCATCTTTACTATTGATACTGTATTGTTTAATATTGTGAGAGGTGATAGAATAGAAGGGTTTCTCCTAAAATCAACTATCAGTTCAGTTCAAGATTGTTCTGGCCACACCACAAGGCTAAATTGTTCAATTTCCCATCTGTAGGCAGATTCATCATTGTCTCAAATGAGGCCGATCACTGTTGTATCATCTATAAATTTTAGTATTTTGACCAAGGGGTCCTTCGAGATGCAGTCATTGGTATATAGGGAGAAGAGAAGTGGAGAGAGCACAAAGCCCTGAGGGGCTCCTGTGCTGATTGCATAGGTATCTGATGTTATTTTGCCAAGCTTCACCTGCTGCTTTCTGTCTATTAGGAAGCTTATAATCCATTTGCAGGTGTGGTCAGTATATTATGGAGAAAACATAATTATAATTCTTTTTCTGCTGGTGAACTGCAGAAGAAACAAAAGTAGGAGTGGTTTTCTTTGGTATTTTTCCAACAATTCCTCAGTCAGCCAAGTACTAGGGCAACCCATTCGACAACTGAATTGTTAGTACACAATAAGAATGATCAGTAAATCTAAAAATCTTGTTTGAAATGAGTGTTAGTGCTGAATTCTATTTTCAGAGTAAGCAGTTTCTGGCAATAAATTTGTTCAGGTTGATTTATAAGCAAATAAGGAACATTTGAAAAAAAATCCACTTTGCTTCTAGAGTCCAAGGGTAATTTTCACTCGTGTGTGCGTTTTTGGGAAAGAAAATCTTACCTCTGGACTGCATCCTTTGCATCACAAGAATTTGTAGTTTGTGCCATAAGTCAGCTGGTTAATAGAAGTTTCCATTGCTCTGTTGATAGTTCAGCTAATCTCGGATTCAATCCAAATTGCTTCAGAAGTGTGCTGCTTCTTCACTGGACCAAATCAGCATTTCTTTGCAGAAAGTTGAAGCTTTGCAATTTCTGATTATAGTTCCTGGAGACCAAGAAACATTTATTTATATTTATTTATTTTATCAAATTTATATTGATATAAATCTCATGGAAAGTGCTCTGGGTGATGTACAGCATTCCGATAAAACAGTAAAATAAATAAAGCAATCATTACTCATTATATAATAATTGTTGTAAGAGCTTTTAATAGTATAAAAGCAGAACTGAAACAGGAAAATACAATAACAGAGAGAGGGATGTTAGTAATAAACAAAACATATAGCTGTAATATGTTGTCTGCTTGTCCAAATTGTATGAAATATGCTATTTATGGTATTTCTTTAGAAGTAATGAAAACAGCCAATCGTATATGACTAAATGTAGAAGTTTTTTCTGCAGGACAGTTTTGCCCTGCTAGGGATTCAAACAGTATTCATTTCATTTTGATTCTTAAAAAGAAAAGTGTCAGCTTCTCATTTTGCCATTTCTTGGCAGAATTAGAGAACTTTTCCTTTCCAACAGGGTTGCATTTTAGGGAGAGGAAGAAGCTTGACAAACTTCGGATAGAGGCAGGAGTTCTGAATCTTAACATTTGGGAATTTTCTGAGATTAATCTCCCTCCTTCTAATAACAGATGTCATAGCTGTGCCAAGAGAGCAGAAGTAGTTCCATCTGATAAATAACAGGCCCAGGAATTTCATCGGGGGCTAATGACCAAGTTGCCTTATTGACTTGGTGAGTTTCTTACAAGAATATATGTCAAGCATACTGTAGGTCTCATTTTTTTTGCTCAGCAGGGACTCTAGAGTTGTAAAAAGAGAGGGAAAGAAAGGAAAAGAAAAAGCACAAAAGCTTCAGAGGCTGCATGCAGTTCCAGGAGTGCCCAACAGGAGGTGTCAAAAAAATCTAAATGGCAACTAAATCTGCAAGATGGAAGCCCTGTTCCTGCATGACACGTGAAACGAGTGGGACTTCAGTCCCATAATTACATTTGCTGTCTTGATTTTTTGACTCTGCCACTTCATACGCACTTTGGTACAACTGAACGGCTGACAACCAGCCAATTGTTTCTCTTCCTTTATTTATTGAAAACTAAGAATTCAGCAGCTATTGCTCAATGTCATAGTTTGTATATTACAAGTGAACCTTCTTAGTGGTGCTTCTCTTTTATGGAAAGTCTAAACTCAGGCTTCCCAATCTTGATAACTTTAAGGCAGGTGGACTTCAATTTTCAGAATTTCTGAGCCAGCCATGCTGGCAGGGGAATTCTGGAAGTTGAAGTACACCCACCTTAAAGTTGTCAAGATTGGGAAACCCTGGTCTAGACTATCACTTCCCTGCTGGGTTTTCTCAGAAAACATGACTGTCTGAGAGGATAAGAGAAACTCTAAGATCTGATTTTATGAATAACACTGATCCTGTTTTTTTGAGTTTACCCAGTTAATGCGTTGATGTTTTAATTACTTTTTCTGGGTATTGTACACTGTTTAGAGCCTAAGGGATGGGGGTATGTAGAAATGTGAATAGGTATGCAAACAAACAAAAAGATTAGAATATGAGAAAAAGATTCAGGTTCAGTTGGAACTATGGTTCAGTCAGAAGATTTGCTTTCTCATGTATATTCACACTAATGAGTTTTAATAGCATATATGCAAAAATAACAATAATAATGAAACAGATGACTAATGAAAGAAATACTGAATGATGCTATTTAAGCAAAATATCTCTGTAAAAGTTTGAAAACATGTATTGCAAATGTTTTCAATAAAGTTAGAGATCTATTTCACAGCATATTTCTGTAGGATGCTATGTTCACCTTATTCCCTGGATGGCTGAGCAGAGATGATTGCATGCCTCGGTGCTTAAAGGTCAGGAAATTAAATCAATTTTTGATTCTACCTTGAAGGAATGATGTGCAATGAACTCTCTATGAATTGCAAATTGCTTAAAATGCTAAAATTAAAGAGCAAGTCTCAGTTTCTTCTTGATATGGATACTTTCGTGCCTTGAAATGATTTTACTGTATAATTGGGCCAAAAAAAATAAACCAACAGTTATTCTTTTGACTTTGAATATTTTTTCCCAAGTTCACCAGAAATAAAGAATATTGTATGAACATTGGTATACAGTTTCTATGTTTTTATTGTTTTATGACTTCAGTTTTCAGAAAAGAGTGGCTCTTTAGCTAATATCAACTAAGATAATACTGAAATCAGATTTAATGCCTCTTTATTTAAAGTTCTTGAATGAAGAATATAAACATTTGATATCACTTTGTTGAAGTTTTAGGTCATACGGAGACTGTCCTTTTTTTTGATTAAAGAATTGGACTCAAGTTTAAGGGCAGAGGTTCTTTCAAACTATCCAAATCTTTTAAAAATTCCAACTCACTTTGAGATATAAGTACAGCAAAGGAAAGGAAAGAAAAAGAAAAGACACTCCACAGTGAAGTTTCTACCCCAATCCATTTGGTAATATCCATACTGGTCTATTTTGCCTCAATGAAACATTGGGAAATCCTTTCATTTAAATTTTTGACCTTCAAAGCATTGAGTCTTATGCCAAAGCGGACCCCAGTTTTCTCATAGATCGGCTGTGTTCCTGGGATGAATGGGATGCTTGCGGGCTGTGCTGTTCCCACCTGACATGTTTTACACATGTCTAGGAATAAATGCATTAGGGATTCTTCATTATCCTGTTACTTGTTTCCGACTTATTTTGCCATATGTTTCAGTTCATTTCTCCAATTTCACTCTTATTGGAAAAAATAAACATTTCGTTGCACCACAAGGCAGCTCTTCTCTGAGATAAAGTGGGGCAGTTTCTTCTGGGACATTTTCTGTAGATGTTTGGGGAAAGTCGCCATAGTTCCCCTGCGGCTTTGTCTTTGCTTTTGTGCTGAATATAGAATTGTGGATAATATCATCTGCCTTTGTCTTCTCACCTAGATGAGGTTGCCCTCAGATGAGGTGGAAGGTGATTTCTGCCGGAAACCTGAGAACACTCTAGTTGGTTTCTGTATATGGAAAATATACAAGGGAGACACCCCTGGTATTCTGCCTCATTCATCGCAATATTACAAGATGCCTTTGAATGAAAGAAATGGAAAACTTCAGAAAACAATGTATGCTTTTCAAAATTAATTTTAGAAATGTTTATCCTTAAGTGTAGCAAAAATATATCCGAGGAAAAGGCCAGTTGGGTCCTTAAGGGATGTGGTCTGGTGTTGACAGCTCTATAATGGATCTTGTTCTTGTCAGCTCCAGAGATTGGAAGTCCCAATCCTCCTAATGGTATTTCTGTTCCTGGCAC
This sequence comes from Pareas carinatus, assembly GCA_032468095.1. NCBI lineage: Eukaryota > Metazoa > Chordata > Lepidosauria > Squamata > Pareidae > Pareas > Pareas carinatus. Next base: position 37,440 of record JANHFO010002836.1, on the reverse strand, counting down.
TAAGAGAAGATTAAAATTTTCTCATGCTCATACTTGAATAAACCTACAGTAATCAAAGCTAGAGTAGAATTGAAACTGAAAATCTTAACACCACAATTCTGCTTACAGTTCTTCATGAAAAGTATGTCCCATTTGGTATAAAGAGTCTTACAACATAATAAGGGACAATTGGAATGCAGGATGGATGGATATGTCAGCACTTGGCTTCAAATAGGCATAATGTTTTATACTCATCCCCTGTGGTACCTTTTGTTTGCACCGTAAAGAGACCTAAAAACATTTTTAAAGCTGCTTTGGAACAATTTTGCAGCACTGTGCTTATTTATTTTTCTGTGTTGCTGGCAAAACTGTAATAAGCACAGGGTAGCACAGGATATCCACCAGGGCCCATTGCAAGAAACAGAGTGGGAGATTTATTTCAGCTTTCCCCATTTCCTTTTCTTATATTTTAATTCTGTGTGTGCAGGTGGTCTTTGACTTATGACGGTTTATTGAACAGTTGTTTGAATTTACAATGGGGTTGAAAAACCCAACTCACAATTGCTTCTCACACTTATTGCAGTATCCCCATGGTCACATGATCAAAATTTAGACACCCGGCAACTGCCATGTTCTTATGATGCTTGCAATCATCTGTGAACTGCTTAATGACTATGTGATTTGCTTAATGTCCACAAAAATGTCATAAAAGTGGGTGTGGCTCACTAAATGATTGCATCAGTTAGTGATTGAAGCTCCGGTTCTTATTGTGGCCATAGGTCAAGAACTACTGGATGTTTATTTGTGTGCATTGTACCTGATTGTGAAGAGCAGTTTGTGCAACAGAACTATTTGCAAAAAATGTGGTCAAAATAAGATATATATTCTGTTCCTCTCCACTCTAATAGGAAATTTTGCCCTGTCTTAATTTGTAATATTGTGCTTTTATGTTGGAATCCTTTAAAAAAACTAGGCATTTTTGGGATGTTGCCTTTTAATTCAATATAATCTCTCTTTATTATTGATGATAATATTTATATATCTACTGGTTTGCAATTATTTTGACAATATGATGTGTGTGTGTGTGTATGTGTGTATTGCTCTTACGCACACATATTATATGCCAATGTACCAGAAAAGTATGTCCTAAAGTCTGCAGTTGCATTTCATTCCAATTCCTTGTTTCCTGTCTTTTAGGAATGGCTTGAATAAAGATACTATTGATGAAAAACAAATGAGTCAAATTGATTTTAAAATATATAGAAAATACATTTTAAAACCACGGTATCTTATAATTTTCCCTATAATAGGGAAAGCAACTTGTATAAATGGAATACTTAGAAATATATTTCTGCAAAATACATAACATTTCCCATCTGCGACAGAGACATCTCTGCTTTTAACATCTGAATGAGAGGTAGAAACTTAAGAAGTATATTTTTACCAACATGGAAATGCAAAGATAATTGCATTTAATTGCTAAGTTAAGTGGGAAACAAGAGAATTGTGTTGAGTGTGCATGAGGCACATATCAGTCTCCCACTGACATATTTTATGTAGCGCTTCTTTTATCACGTTTCTTCTGTTCTCATGTCTTCCTGTTTCAGGATAAGCTTATTCAGACTGCAATAAAAATGTGTCTTCTCCATTAAACGAGTTGGTCAAGATTACTCAGTAGCATTGCTGCAACATCAATGAGGAATTCTCATTTTGATTTGCTTAGAATTTTTAAACAAAGTGCTAGATTAGGAATAACGATTCGGAGGAGCGGCTAACTCGGAACACTTTATTGCAACAAGATAGGAACAACCGACAGGGAGAAGCCCTGCCGCTCAGATTTATATCTGGTGCGCTGAGCGCGCTTTAGCCAATCACCTTTGAGGTGTTTGATTTAACTTAGCCCTCTCAAATGATTTGGCTGGGGGGGAAGTTAACTGATCCGGCTCCTGGCTGTCTGGGAGCCTGGATCTAACACCCCTACCCCTTAGATGGTTAGGACGGTCCACAGGCGAAGTCATCCAATGCGGCGGGGTGCCGCCTACTGCGCTGTGACCTGCGCACTTCAGACAAAGCTGGAGGCACGACGGGGCAGGTCGATTCCGTCTGAGCCTCTGGATCCGCCAATGGCGGCTCCTGAGAGACTCCGGAGGCCTCCTCCTCTCGTGCTGAAGATTCGCTCCTGTCGCTGGCCTGGCCGGTTACCCCACGATCAGGTAGGTCCCCGTTCTCATGACGGTCTATCTCTATAGGGGGAGGAACATTTTTGTTAGGGACTGGGTCCACGTGGGCGAGGCCTGATTTCGGGGGGACGGCCTTCCTTAACTGGTCAATGTGGCACCTCCAAAGACTACCATCCGGTAAGGCCACCACATACGACCGAGGGCCGGTCACTCTTTCGACTCGAGTGAGTTCCCAACGGCTTTGGCCGTTGTAATTCCGAGTGTAGGCCGCGTCCCCGACCTCGAGTTGTCTGGCCCGGTCGGGTTCAGTGGGTGTTTTTGGTGCGTACTGTGGGTGAAGGTGGTCGAGGATTGTCCTCAGCCTTCGGCCCATAAGTAGCTCAGCCGGGCTTCGGCCGGTAGATTTGTGCAGCGTTGCGTGTTGCCACGCTAACAATTGGTTAATTCTTTCCGTTCACGGTCCCCTAGCCTGGCGGCCAAGGGCTTCTTTAGTTGAGCGGATGACTCGTTCCGCCATCCCGTTGGCGGCCGGATTGTAGGGTGAGGTGAGAATGTGCCTGATCCCCCTATCCCCTACCGACAATGTCCGGCAGTTCGTGGGTAGTGAACAGGGCCGCGAAAACTTTAATCATAGCCCCTGCGGTTGTGGAGGGCATTAGGCGGACCTCCAACCAGCGGAAGAAGGCGTCCACAATTAGGAGGAAGTTTTCCCCATGGAAGGGGCCTGCAAAATCTATATGCAGGCGAGACCAGGGGCCAGCGGGTTTTTCCCAGTCCCTCGGGGCGGCTTTAGACATGGCTGGCCGAGATTCCTGACACGGGCCGCAAGTGGCGACCCACTGTTGGATATCGTTGTCCATCTTGGGCCACCAAAGGTAGCCCCTGGCCAATGCTTTCATGCGGTGAATCCCTGGATGGCCGCTATGCAGGGTAGCCAAGACTTTCTGTGTGAGGGATGAAGGCAGGACTACTCGCTCGCCCCACAGCAGACAGCCTTCTTGCATTGTCAGTTCCGCCTTCCTGGTTACAAAGGGCCGGAGGTCCTCGCTTAGTGGCCGGCTTGGCCAACTGCACAGGACCCAAGACGCCACGCGTTGGAGGGTTGGGTCCTTAGCGGTGGCCCTGGTGACTTGTCCTGCTGTGACCAGCCCTGGCTGGCACAGTTCTATCATCAGAACGGAGGCTACATCCTCCCCTGTGGTTTCTGGGCCACTAAGCGAGCAACGGCTCAGGGCGTCTGTGTGTCCTATAGATTTCCCTGGGTTGTAAACTAGGGAGTAGGAATAGGCCACTATGAACACAGTCCAGCGTAAAAACCGTGGGGATAGGGCGGGTCGCCAGCCAGCGGCCCTAGTAAAGGCTTATGGTCTGTCACTATGGTGAAGTGGCGACCGTAAAGGTACTCATGGAAGCACTTGGTGCCACCAATGATGGCAAATGCTTCCTTGTCCACCTGGCTGTAATTACGCTCAGGCTTGGACAGAGTACGAGAATAAAATGCAATAGAAGCCTCTCTCCCACAGGGCAGGCGATGGCTGAGTACTGCTCCTACCCCAAAGGGAGAGGCATCGCACGCCAAGACAAGGGGTAAAACGCTATTGTATCTGATTAGAAAACTGTCAGTGGTGAGCAACTATTTAACGGCTTGGAAGGCCTGTTTTTCTTTGGGGCCCCACACCCACGCAGCGTCCTTTGTTAGGAGCTTGTGAAGCGGCTCCGCCACCGTGGCTTTGTTCTTTAGAAAAACTGC
>JANHFO010002836.1:361-15683 GCA_032468095.1 Pareas carinatus | reverse complement strand
ATTCCTCAGCCAGCATAGTTGAAGTCCACAAGTCTGAAAGGGACCAAGGTTGGAGACCTCTGAAATAGAAAACTCTCTAATAGATAATATCTAAGAATGAGCTGAATGTTTAAAATTAATATTGCTCATCCTGTAAAACATTTTATGCTTTTATTTAGTAGAACCAACAGACTACAATTACAATAATAGCAGCAATAATAGCAAAACACTTGCTGAATTTATCTGCATCAGGAAAACAGGCATGAAGGTATATATTTCTTTTTAGGAGTCATTTTTGGAGCCCATTTTCATTCAATGTTTATACAACTTATATTGGCTTTGCTAATGTTAGTATTTTTTACCTACTCCCCCACCCAGTTCATCTGCCTTTTACTCTTCACTCTACAGTGATCAAAGGCTTATATAACAAAATGTAGAGTCCTCTAAAAAAATCTTGTAAGAAAATAAATTTTCATGAAATCAGTATAAGTTCTTTGTGCATTATTATCTTCCTACTGGCAAAACAGCTGATTTTCTTGAAATATGGTTGAAAGCTACAATGATACATATTGAATTCTACCCCCAAAATGCAATATATAACATGTAAAGAACTATGGGTCTACTGAATTCTGAGAAGGTGGCAGAGAATGAGAAACAGCAGCTGCTCTTTTACAATGGAAAGATATCACTGTGAATTTATAATGTAGGACTGATTGTGCTGGTTCATTCTCTACTTATATACTGTCTTGTTAGTGACATAATAAAGAAATGATCATAATTATTATATGGTCAAGGTTTTGCTTAAAATCTAATTACAGGTCCAGACCAAAAATGACATAGAACAATACAACCAAACTCCAATTCTACATGTCTTAAAGTTGCTATGGTTGAGAAACACTGGATGTTATGGTAAAACATTGAGAAGTACAACACAATCCTTTACAAGCATAATAGAGGGAACTTACTAAATGCCTGATACAGGTTACAATCAGATTTTATATCATTGATTCAGTCCTAACAAATTAATTTGATGCTACTTGTATCTGAAAGTAGATTAGTATGGATTGACTCTAGCTGGTCATTTCATGATTGGAAGTGTTTTATCACCAGGTTGTACCAAATATTTTTCCAGTGAAGAAAGAAAATGGAAGATCTTCTTCACCTCTGTCAATTCTCCTTGCCCTTCATAGTTCTCCAACTCATCTCTTTTGTTTCTCTTTAGGAGAGAAAAAGAACTTCTCAAGGAACAAACAATTTCAAATATTTGCTCTTTCCATCCCTTGGTTCAGTATAAGGGCACTCTCCTCAGTACTACTCTGGTCCGCTCATCTTTGTTGCTATGATGAATACCCTTCACAGGAGTTCTTATGGAATTAAAATCCTATTAACAAGTCTTTTTGTGGTCCCTAGCAATTAGTTTCTAGACTATAGGTCTGCAATCTAATAATAGACAATTTTCCCAAGAAAATTTATTTCTACCATTTATAATCAGCATAGACATAGGAGAGCCCAGGTATTCATAATTTTGTTCTAGAAAATGCTATAGCAAGAAGATCTTCCATCAAGAACCTGTTGGTGAAATGATTAAAGTTTAGTATTGCGGGCAAACTCTGCCCACAGCCTGGAGTTTGATCCTGATGGAACTCAATGAAATTGACTCAATCTTCCATCCAGGTCAGTAAAATGAGGACCCAGATTGTTGGGGCAATATGCAAACAAAGCCTCAACATTGTAAACTGCCCAGAGAGTGCTGTAAGGGGTAGTATATAAACCTAAATGCTGTTGCTATTGTTTTGCTATGTCCATTTCATTAATCTTTCTCACTGGGTGCAGTATGGTTCACAGTTGTGCGTAATGTTACCTGGGTGTAATAAAGATGGAATTGCTGCCCTGCCAAGTAGATGATACACCCAAGTAGAAAATTAAGTGGGAATAAATTCTGAGACAAATCCTAATTTGTAACAGAAAACTATTGTATAACTGGCCCAGTTAGGGATTGTACAGTAAGTCACAGAAACACATTGCTATTTGCAAAGCAAATGCCAGCATTTGAATACTACTGGTAGAACAAAGTGTGTTAGAATACATTTGCAAAAATCTACATTTCAGATTGAATTTACTTAATTGTCTAAAATTTTGGTTGACCCTCATACCTCCTGTTTCATTTATTCGTTAGAACAGTTGCCACAAATGTTCAAAAATCTATGAGATAGTGTCTCTTCAATATTTAGATATGTTTTATTTCATTAAAAAGCTTTAATTTTCAGGGTAATGTTTGTTCTAAGTTTCATAATATTGAATTTGCTTGATTTTTCAGAGCAGCCGTAAAGTATGAGTCTGGAGCAGCCTGGCCTACTTAATAAGTTGTCATCAGATCTGGGGTTGTGGAGACAGTCCAAACATGCTTATATGGAATAGAATCATATTTGCTTTCACTGGAGTGCAATGAAATTCTAGTTTATAGTGGCACAGCTTATACAGAAGTGCAGAAATAGATTAAAAACTGGTGTTGTGAATTGACAGGCAGGCTCCATATTCATTTTCAAGTCCCAGTGTTGACCCAAGCCATATCCAAAATACATGGAGGTGTAACTATGAGCCTGGAGAAGGAAAATTAGCCAAAGTCCTCCCTTCTGCATTTAGATTGAAATCTATTGTCTTTAAAACATCCAAAAGAAAATTCCAGGAGGAAATGTGTCAAGATGGGGATGAAAGGTAGAGAGGGCCAGGTTTTATTGCCAAACTCAAAGTTTAGTTGTTCTTTTCCAGGTATTAAACATTAATCTATTCTCCATAGAAATAGGGAAGACTTAATTAAAGCACTGTATTCAACTTTGACCTTTAATTTGTCCATTTGTGTTAGGTATTATATTTAATTATCTCTGATAATTCATATTCCTTGTACATACTCAATATATTGCATGTTTATTCACACTATGGAACATCTTTAGAGTGTTTCCTTTAAAATCCAATCTATCCTAATTTGTCCAAACTTTCTATCCTTATATTCAAGAATATAAGCTTATATTTGAATCTGTGAAATATTCCTTTAAAAGACTTTTTAATAGTACATGTTTATTTCCCCCATCATGTGTAGCTTTACTCATGCCTGCTAAACACTACAAAGGGAATTCTTCTTGTTTCCTTTTGAAAGATTTATTTAGCACTTGTCAGATTGATATTTCTCCAAAGGAGGGACTAATTTACTTCATTTCTATCCTTTTATTTTTCAGATAGTTGCTATTAAAGCATTTTGGCTTTACACATGCTGGAGGTATAAGTAGAGCCAAGTAAAGACATACCCTAGATGATAGACAACAATAGCTACTAGTATCTATACCAAAACAGAAACTGAGGTGAGATTATAGAGGAGTCAGAGCATTTCAGCCTTTTCCTTGCAACAAGTTTTTTTTAACAAGCTGTTTTAGTCTTGCTTCTACAGCAGGATGTTCAACTTTGACAACTTGTGGACCAACTCTCAGAATTTCCCAGCCAGCCATTGAATTAAGTCCATAGGTCTCAAAGTTATCAAAGTTGGATACCCCCATTTTACAGCTTGCTATAAAGCTAGGTTAAACCATTAACCTAGAGGAGAGCTCTGAAACTCAGATTTACTTATAACTTTAGATAATTTTTATAATTGGGTTCTCCTAGAAATCCTAAAAATTTAAAATCAAAATACATAATAGCATAGTGAAATGTCAATGGTTAATTAATCAAATTTATATCAAACTATTCCAATGCTTAGGATATTTTAGTCAATATTTTAAATTTTGAATTAATGATAGCAAAACAATTTGGGAAATCACAACTGGCTGGTTAGTTTCAAAAAATATCCAGTGCCTTTGCTAATTTGCTAAGTCCTTTTCACTTAGTTCTCTTTGAGACCAAATAATCCCAGGGTGAAAGTTGTAATAGTTGCTATGAACTGTTAAGTATTACAAACAAACTCTTACTGCTGGATGGCCAGAGTCTCTAACTGGAAGCCAGTGTTGTCCTTGTTCACCAGCTGCAGATCCAGACTAGAAAAAAAGAAACAACCTACTTGACAAAGTGTTATTACATCAGTGGCACTGCTTATCACAAGAGATGGACTGGACAAATTTGAAAAGCAAAGCAAACATCCATCTTGTTTTTATTAAAAGGCACAAAAGGTTTGCAGTGTAGTTGACAGAGGCCATATGTGACCTGCTTAGCATTTGTCAGGGATCATTCCAGATAAAAAGTGAAAGGAGTGTCCTGTGAGGTAAAGTTATACTGCACCTTAACAAGCAGTAAAAACAAGGAGGAAAATGATTGGATTTCCATGACCTGTGGTTCAACTTCCTACTTCATCAGATTTATACCTAAGTTGCTGAGAAAAGTAGAGCCTGCTTGACCAACAGAATAGTTTTTTTTAAAAAATATATAGATTCCTGAGGGCTGTGTTTCATCTGACTAAGGGGCAAGACCTAACTCATCTTTCAAGTTGCTTGCAGCTGGTTGTCCAGGACTCAAGGAAAATATCTGATTGTTCAAGAGCTATCCACTGAGTAGGGATTTTAGAAAACCATTAAAAGGAATGCAAGGATATAGAAACTAAAATTGGAGGATAGAAAGCACGCACATGTCTTTTTAATAACTTTAGGGCCAGCATCTGGCAGCACCCAGCAACTGGCTGACCTCCAACCTGAGAAGGAGGTCAATACTGATTACTGGAGGAGGAGTATTTGGAAATTCTAGAGCTGCAGGCAAGATCGGAAAGTTGAAGAAAACTCGAGGAGGACGTTAAAGGCATGTCAATTCCATACTGATGCCAAGAAGAATGCATGGATGCAGTTATCAGGAGTTGAGTTCAGCTTTAGGGCAGACTTGTCATCTTTTAATACAATTGTCCCAAACTTTATTTGAAAAAAATGTTGGTGCTTAGATGTAGAACTCCTATATCTACCTCTCAATTATACTTTGTCTTATTCTGATGCATGAATGGTAATCGACTATACCAAAAGCTTTCGTTAAAAGTTTCAGTGTGGTCGAAAACAGTATAAAAACAATGTAAGACTAAACATCAGATGATCCCATTATCCTGTGATAATTGCTGAGTTCATATCAAAGACAATACTATTTGAATATCCATTTCTGAAAATATTTTGTGTTTAGTTATGCAGATGAATGTAGTTGAGATTTTGAAAATATCATCTTTGCTCATGTCATCTTCACTGTTACAGACAGACCTCTGCCAATATGAAATAGCAAATCGTTATGGAAGTTGCAACCACTCAAATGGTTTTCAGTAAAAGATAGAATAGGTAGTGTTATTGAATCTGGCTGTTTGAGAACATGGATTGAGCCTGGTCACATTTCTAACAGTTTTAACCAATTGGCTCTAGTTTGTGAATATATGTATATATGTATATTAATGGTATATATTATTGTGTTGGTGTGTATATAATCTTCCTTTTTTGTATTTTTTCTTCCATTCTTTCCTTCCCTTCCTGCCCATCTTTACTCCTGATACATCCATGCAAATTCTACACAACATTTTCAGTAGTTTTTTGCCATTACTTTCTTCATAAGGCTGAAAGAGATTGACCCCAAATTTCTTAGCCTATAGGTTAATAAGCCTTCCTTAGATCAACCCAAAGGTTATCTAAAGCAGTGTTTGTGGATCTCAGCTCCCAGCATTTCCCTGCCAGCATGCCAATTTAAAGCAACCAATCAAATGGCTGGCCAGCAGAGGACATAGTAATTTAACAGCTAATGAAGAAATAGTTGCAAAATAGCAAGCAAATACTGGAAGAGTTCTATAATGCACTGTGACCAGTCAGAGTTGGGGCTGCTATTTAACTGAATGAAGCACTAGAGACCATCTGCTTATGTTGGGGGATAGCAGTTTTTAATCAAAGTTGGAAAACAAAACCAAAGCTAATTTATAAGGGCCAAGAAAGACACATTCTATTCCTGTATTCAGGAAACAATGACCCATACTTGCAACTGACCAAGTTGGAAAGAGGAGTCTTGTTTTCAGTGGACATGTTTTTTAATTAAGCTGGTTTAATCTTAAACTGTCCTGTGCACTTGACAGGGAGAACTTAAATAGTAAATGCATATATGCCCTATATTTTTATATGGCTTTGGCATCCTCTTTAACCTTAATCAGTCATTTGGGACCTGTAAATATACAATACATAAAAGACTCATCGTGAACATTGTTGGCAATCAACAAAGCCGCCAGGTGGCCTGTTCTGCTTTGAATAATGAGCGATCCTTCCTTGGGCATTCGGTCTCCTTCACAGGAACAGCAGCTATTGTGTTTGATGTCTAACTTTAGAAGCAGACCTATCCATGTAATAGCGGTTGCTTCAGATTGAGCTTGCTGTGAGAAAACAGGGATAGTTCTCTCATCTCTTCAGATTTTGCCATTAGTGCCTGTACAATGTTTTTACTCTTTAGTATAACCGTCATAGTTTCCTATATCTATGTAAGCAGAAAAAGGTGATCACTCCACCCTTTGTAAAAAAAAAAGCAAACCCAGAAGCATTTTTACACTGGGTGGAACTTGTTTCTTGATTATCTGGCTGAATGTTCTCAAGTCTTGCAGAAAATTCCAGACTTATGAGGAAGCCTATATAGTTAGAGCAAAAAAAAAAAGTTTTCCCCAGAGGAGCTAACACAAATGAGTGTGTCAAGTGCTGTTCTTATTATTTATTGTTTTTTCAAGTAGCAGCTTTTAAACAGTTCTGTACCTTTTTGACCTTGGATATTATTTCACATAATTCATGTGGATACTTTATACAACAGCAGCAGAGGAGTGGAAAATATCTCTGGTAACAGATCCCATCACTGTGGCCCATATTTTAGGAGTGACACCCTCTATGAACTAGCTACAAATGGAGTAGTCATAAAATTTTGCCAATGATTAATTAATTGAAGATGAACAAAGTTAATTTTCTTGTGCATTAAAAGCAATTACTACCATGTTTATTTTTCTAAGTTATAGATTTGCTGTCTCTGCGACAAATATTTGAAAAAAAATCTTGAAAGGTTAAAAGGAAAAATCCTCTCTCTACATACTGTACTTTGCATTAATGAAAGAATAAAATTTAGAATAATGGTTTTTCATTCTCATCCTCTGTTGTTAATAAAAATCATACCTCTTAAAAATCATTTTCCCTGCCCAGGCTTGCTTATTGGTGAATAACTTTAACTGAAATCACACTACAGAGACCTGACTGGGCCTTGCACATCCAACAGATCGTCTCCAAAATCTAAATATATGATTCAGCAAGAATATAAATTTTATACCATGTTCTTTAGTAGATATTTTTAGAATACTTTACATAACAGATATTTTAAAATAGCAGGGAACGCCCCCTTCCCAATTCATCAATATAAAAATATCTCATCAGCTTCATAAGGCTCAGGATAGTTCTGAAAAGTGCTTCCTTACATTGTGGTACTTTTCTAGGGTACTAAAATTGTAAAACTGATCCCCCAGTTTCAATAGCTTAACTCCAGAGAATAGAGACACTTGGAGGAACTTTTGAATGCTCTCTATATATCTGATATGTGCACAGAACCACAGATGGGAGTGGAGGCATCTATCTATCTCAAACAGCCGTGAGGTGGGTTCCCAATGATTGGTCCAAGTTCTTTACTTTTATCAAAGCTAATGGATTCTTATGTCAGTGTATTACACAGCAGTTGTTTTAGTTGTCTTCTCCAGTTTATCACTTTCCAGATGTTTTGAAACCATTTGATTTGGAAAAGGCAAGGGTTATACTAGATCTAAAAAAGAGAAACTTACTTCTGATTAAAGAATAGATTTGTGGCTTCTACGGATTCTATCTATATAAACCAAGCATCAGAGTTACACTGGAACTTAATACAGATTTAAATACTTCGGCCCAGAATCCTGAGGAGAGTAGATATTCCATTTCATTACTAGCAGAACTATGATGACTCATATGCTGATTTCGGAACCAAATCTGTCTCGTGTCCCAACCTTCCAATCTGTGGAAACTCAAGAGCCAAGATGATCTTCCCTTTTTTCAGGTGATGATATTTACTGTATGACTTACCTGCATCCCTTTGCCTCTTTTGTAGTATTTATAATTATGACTGCCTGAACCTGTTACAGGTAGTCCTCGACTTACGACAACAGTTGAGTCCAAAATCTCTCTGGTTAAGTGAGACACCTGTTGGGCTTTGCCCCATTTTTCAGCCTCTCTTGCCACAGTTATTAAGTGGATCACTGAACTTGTTAAGTTAGTTGCAAAGTTCTTAAGTGAATCTGACTTTTCCATTGACTTTGCTTCTCAGAAGGTCACAAAAAGTGGTCACATGACCCCAGGACACTCATAACAAATATGAGTCAATTGCCAGGTCTCTTAATTTTCATCTCGTGATCATGGGGATGCTGGAACAGTGTGTGAAAAATGATAATAGGTCACTTTTTTCAGTGCTGTTCTAACTTTGAACGGTCATTAAATGAACTGCTGTAAGTCGTGGACTACCTGTAGTTCTAGGGTGTTTAAATTTCAAAAGAACAAAATGAAATGGGACACCTAGACAGCTTCTTCATACCACAAATAAAAATGCACCTGATCTTCCAAGCAATCTCATTGGGGGATTTTTCTTCTTCTCCAAATTGAACAATTAATTAAAGTCAGTTTCCCATCCTGCATCAACATCCCCCACCCCATTCTTTTAGAAATCAATATACCTACGGAAAACTCCACCGCTATTTTCTAAGCATCTTGCTCTACCTCACTTAATGGGGAAAATATTTTAAATAAAAAGCTAGTGTTCTAGGAACCTCAGTAGTCATATTTATTTCTAGTATTATTTATGGATTTCATATGGACCTGCAGTCAATGCAAAAACATGTTAATAGCAGCCAAATTAAGCTTTGATGGTTTAGAGGTATCCCCATTTGAAGAGGAAAGCAATGTACAGGTAAAGCTTGAGGATGATGAGAAGGAGCATCCACAACTATCTGTTTCCCTTTGACTATTTGGAATTCTGAAAAGCGAGTCTTTGAAGAAGGTAATGAAGTAAGTGACGGATCTGCCAAGCTGCCCATCCTCCTCTCCCCAACTAACATTGACATAATGGTGATCTACATGAGGCACACAAAGGTTTATAATTTTCCAAGGTAATCAGATCCAGTGAGCCCTACCAAGAGGATAATGGTTATCAACAACGGAGTCCATACTTTTTCCAGTAATTACAATCTCCTTAAATATCAGTATTCAAATAAAAAGAGGTAACTGAAAATGATTTGAGAAGAGATATTTAGTTACTTTAATAAAATCCCATTATTGGCTAGCAAAGACTTGCCAATAACACAGGGGATGTATAGTGACAGGTTTTTGGATTCTGAAGGTTGCAAAGAAAGAGAGAGCAGCTGATGGAGACCATGTGGTGAGGACATGAAGCATATGGGAGAAGAGAGGAGGAGCACTGTTTGCAAAGTTCATTTCACCTTTATATAGTGAAGGCTGAGGGACCACTCCGGCACGAACAGATGTTGTTGGTATTGGAGGGAATTTTCAAAATATCAGCAGGGGCTCTGCACAGAGAATTCATGTCCAGCATCCCAGCATGAATTTATGTGTCCTTTGCTGTTATCACTCATGAAAAAAGCATCTTGATTACCTTAGCTGGAAGTGTTAAAATGAAAAGGAATAGTTGTCGCTTTTTCTCAGACTTAAGGAATGTAGATGCATTCCAAGTGTTATAAGTCAATTCAAATCTCCCTTGAGTTAGCCTTGAGTTTTGGCTAAGTTTGACTCTGTGTTGGCTTCTTGGCAACAGTAAAGAAATGGTTTTGCCATTGTGTTCTTTCAGAAAGTTTGTTTCCCAGTTCCTAGGCAATGTCTGTAAACCAAATACAAGTCCTTCTGGGGTTGGCTCAATTGTTATGTTTCATGTGTACTTTCTAACTGATATTAATGCACATGGTTGGGAAGAATTTCCTATGTTGGAAGCTGATAAGTTGTTCTTGTTTAGATCATAATGTGCCATTTACTTGTTCCCTTTGGCAGTATATTTTGCTGCTACCACCCACCGCTGTCTGAAAGTTCTTCATGGGAGAAGTTCAGTAGACATAAATAGAAGAATCTCCTGGATCAGAAGAAAAGGCCATGACATTTAGCATCTTATTTTCCTAAACGGATCTACCAAGTCGTATCATGAATTGTTTGTTCTCACTGCACATTAGATTATGTTCTATCCAGCTAAAGAAAATTTCAGTATCTCTTTTCATTCAGTATTAATCTTTTCTACTAATTTGCATCTTTAGATTGTATTGTGTTTCTTCTTGTAAGTTGTTAGCTATCTAGTTGAAAAATAGAATCTTCCAATATCTTCTTTAGTTAACAACTTCTCTCCATCACGAAAGAGTCATGGCGTTTTTCTTGGATATTTTTAATGCTATACACAGTTATTATTATTATTTAAATAGATTATTACATGTGATATAGAGGAGGAGGAAGCTATAACTCATATCTTTATCATTGCGTATTTTATGGCTGGGTGGATGTATTTTGGAGGAGCTGTGGGTGACTATGAGACCCAATCAGGGTTGATGGTTTGGACATTGTGTTTACGTGAGTGGCCCTGATACACATCTATCGCTATTTGTAATATATTATAAATATAACCCTTCACAGACCTTAAGATCTTAGTATACATTTTTCTAGGGAATCACAACCTGTAATGTTTATCTGTGTTTATGTGCACATAGGAGGATAGCTCAACTATCTGTAAATGTATATAGTAATCAGATTATATTCTGAAATGGGTACTTTGGCTAAGATAACAGCTGATGGACACGTAGTAGGAAAAACTTCTTCAATTCATTCAAAGAACCAAATCACTCTGAGGAGAATGTCAAAATAGAAATGTACCGTGTGTGCAGAAAACATTTGGGAGCTATTCATCCATTTGTTTCTTTTTGTCGTGCATCTATTCATATTGCTGGCAAGGAATCAAAAACAGGGTACTTTGCTTAATATTTGATTCCTGCTTTGTAGTTCTACACTATGAAATGGGAACTGCCTAGATTTATTCCAAATAAAATTCCAATGACTATACAGAATCTCCGCCAGGAAGAATTCAACCCAGTCCTTGGACCTTCTCTGCAGTGGTTTCTGTTTCTCGCCAAGACTGCAAGAGTTTTGGAATCTTATACTCCAGCATCAGAGTGCCACATTCAATAATCCAAAGGAAAAGAAATAAGTTTTTTTTTAAAAAAGCAACAGCATTATTTCACTTGCGAAGGATGAAATGCTAGAAAACTCCATTTAATTAGAACCTGATTTTGTGAGGGTTATTTTGCATATGCTACACAATCGAATTTCAGATACCAAAGGTAAATTCAAGGTCACAAGCAAAAATGTTCTCACCCTTTCCCCTCTCTGCATTAAAACAGGATCTGATAGGAGGAAAGAATGGATGGTAAAGAACATTCTCCAATGGGAAGAGTTTATCCCACCTGCATAAATAGACCTTTGTAGTATAGCAGCTTTCTTGCCTGCAATTGTATTGTTTCACCAAAGGCATCTCCACTCAGCCAATATCCAAGCTTTTGTTTTCTTTGCTGCTTGCAATGGATGGATTGCTTTCCCAAGAGTGATTTAAACTAGCACCTGAAATGCATATTGTGTGTGTGGGGGAGAGTGTATCTATTCACAACTCACAGTTAATGACACTGAGAAGTTTAATGGAAGAACAACATGGACTTCCAATAAATCAATTCACTGCTGAACCTCAGTCCCTGCCAATGACGTGAGAAGGAAATTGTGTTAACATCCTTGTAAACCTTGTCACTGGGATTGTTTTTGTATTTTAAATACCATAGGGTATCATATATTGTTAAAATGCTGTGTTTGTAGTTCAGAAGCAAACGCTATTTCATTCTTCATCTAAATTATTTGCATCTGGAATTCTCCACATGTATAAATATCACCTTTCCATCTATATATGTGTGTACATACAAGCTGAATGTACTTTATGATTATGAATGTATTTTATGATTGTAATCACAGTTTGTTTATTGTCTGTATGTAGGTTTAGAGCATGTATAATGGAGAACAAATTCTTTGTGTGCCCAGTTTGGCCAACAAATTCTGATATCAATTTCACTTTAGAATTGTTTGTGTTTTTAAAAAGCATGCATGAGATTTACATACACCTGATTAACATTTGTCTTAATCTAGCTTTTCAGAGAATTTTCCTAAGATTGATTTTGTTAGGAATAGGCAATTATGAATTCCTTAGTTATTTTGCTTGAATAGAAACTGCCATAGTTAAATCAAATTTTGTAGAATGGAGAAGGAGTAAAATTACATTAAGACATTTAAATGGCAATTTATGCAAGATGTGTTAGAAGTTTTAATTACTATTTCTAATTAGTGTTTATTATAAAGTGGCAGAATATGTTGGCTTAGCCAGATATTAATAATATGTGAAACCTGAAGGCTTCTGATGATTCTTTAAATTGGACTTCAGCTGAGATTCCATCAAATAGTTAGCTACTTTTAGCTCAAGGGATACTGAACCTGATTTCACTTGGTTTAATAACAGAATGACAGAGTTGGAAGGGACCTTTGAGGTATTCTAGTCCAACTTAAGCAGGAAACCCTATACCAAAAAACTCCAAACCCTATACAAATCGTTGTCCAATATCTTCTTCAAAATGTCCAGTGTTGGAGCACCTAAAACTTCTGGAGGTAAGTCTTTCCACTGATTAATTGTTTTGTCAGGAAATTTCTCTTTAGTTCTAGGTTGGTTTTCTCCTTGATTATTTTTCATCTATTCTATCTTGTCCTGCCTTCAGGTGCCTTGGAGAATAGGTTGACCCAGTTTTTCTGAGTTTTTATGTTGTCTTATAATGATTTGTTCAATTGGATACATCAAAAATCTCTTAAATGGAAATGGGCAGCATAAAAATTTTAAACAACTAATAATAAAATATGAGTTAGCATTTCTGCAATTTTCAGGAGCTACAGGAGTATGTTGTGGGTTTGCTAGCCAGCCAAACTGCTGGGAAAATTAATAATATTATGCTGATGTTTGCTAAATTCCCTTGCTTATTTATCATTACAATGCAAGATGTCCACAGTAGAACAGAGAAGACTGAAATCAGTCGGCATTGTCACCAATTTTTATGGTGAGGTGAAGAATGAAAGCCATACCAAATTCTGGAAGATGTGGTATAGCAAAGATGGAGGGATCCAAGAGCAATAAGACATATGCTCCCAACTTCATTGAAATTTGGTTGGCATATACATTTAACACATTTGTATTATTATGGTTAAGCACATAGAGAGCCAGATGTTTTGACTGGAGTTAGCATTTTTTCCACCCATGGAGTCCTTCCTAAGGATCTGAAAGAGGCAGATGTTGTTATTTAATAATATTAAAGGTATCATCCCAGGAGGTAAGCTGTTCCCAATAAAGTTGTCTTTTACAATAATGCCAAAATTAGAGAAGACAGCAACCTACAGCTAATCCTTGACTTTATAACTGAGCCCAAAGTTTCTGTTGCTAAGCAAAACAGTTGTTAAGTGAGTTTTACTCCATTTTATGACCTTTCTTGTCACAGTTGTTAAGTGAAGCACTGCAGTTGTTCAGATAGTAACACAGTTATTAAGTAAATCAGGCTTCCCAATTGTCTTTGCTTGTCAGAAGGTTGCAAAAGGTGATCACATGGTCCTGAGACACTGCTACCATCATAAATACATGCCAGTTGCCAAGGGTCTAGATTTTGATCATGTGACTAGGAGATGTTGCAATGGTCTTAAGTGTGAAAAATGGTCATAAGTCAGTTTTTTCTGTCCGGTTGTAACTTCTAACGGTCTCTAAACGAATGGTTATAAGTCGGACTTTCAGCTCTGCATTCAATACTATTATTCCAGATATTCTTATAAACAAACTGACTCAGCTAAATGTACCTGACCATACCTGCAAATGGATCATAAGCTTCCTAACAGACAGAAAGCAGTGGGTGAAGCTAGGCAAAATAACATTGGATACCTATACAATCAGTAAAGGAGCACCTCAAGACTTTGTGTTTTCTCCACCTTTTTTCTCCTTATACATCAACAACTGTATCTCAAAAGACTCCTCTGTCAAAATATTAAAATTTGCAGATGATACAACAGTGATTGCTTTATTCAACACAATGGTGAATCTACCTACAGATGGGAAATTGAACAACTAGTCTTGTGGTGTGGCCAAAGCAATTTTGAACTGAATTCACTCAAAACTGTACAAGTGATTGTTGATTTTAGGAAAAACCCTTCTATTCTATCACCTCTCACAATATTAAACAATACTGTATCAATAATAGAGACATTCAAATTTCTAGGTTCTATAATATTCCAAAATTTAAAATTGTCAGGTAACATCAAAAATGACATTAAAAAGCACAGCAAAGAATGTTCTTTCTGAAACAACTCAGAAAGCTCAGAATGCCCAAGGAACTGCTGACACAGTTCTACAAAGGAATCATTGAGTCCGTAATCTGCACCTCAATAACTGTCTGATTGGCACTGCAACCAAATAAGATAAACACAGACTTCAAAAAATAATTACGACTGCAGAAAAAATAATTTCTACAAAACTCCCCTCCATTGAAGACCTATACACCGAATATGCCAAAAAGGGAGTGATAAAAATAATTATAAACCCCTCACACCCTGGAGATAGTCTTTTTCAACTTCTACCCTCCGCACGCTGCAACAGGGCATTGCAAACCAAGACAACTAGATATAAGGATAGTTTCTTCCCCCCGTGTCATCAGCCTGCTAAATAACTAACTTACACAACACTATTAAATTATCTAGTCGGAATATATCATTATTACATTTTCATCACACAATTTCTTGTGTGTCGAGACACACTTGGCCGATGAATTCTGATTCTGATTCTAAATGTTTGCATGTGGAATGGTGGTTAATCTGTACTTACTAGAGTGAATCACAAAAATTCAGAAACAGCATTACTGCATTCATTCTAATTTAATGCTCAAAGTGATGCATACAACTAAATAATTACAGGATTTTGTGGCTTTTATGCCACATCATGACCATTTATGTAATTTTTAGAATGCAGGTTGTCCTTACAACCATTTGCTTACTGATGGTTCAAAGTTTCAATGGAACTGAAAAAAGTGCCTTATGTCCAGTTTTTATACCATGGCAGCGTCTCCATGGTCACCTGTATCCGCTCCAGTCCAGCTTCCGGCCTGGGTACAGCACAGAAACGGCATTGGTCGCTTTGGTTGATGATCTCTGGAGAGTCAGAGATAGGGGTTGTTCCTCTATCCTGGTCCTATTAGATCTCTCAGCAGCTT
>JANHFO010002835.1:180047-195675 GCA_032468095.1 Pareas carinatus | reverse complement strand
CCTGGCAGGGTGGCAGTCTGCCAATGGGGGGGCCGGCTTTTCCCGCGCAGGTAAAACCCTCCCCCCGGACACAACACAATCAATAATTTGTTGATTTGTAATAACATAACTCTTGTTTTACCCTAAAGGTGCAAAATAGGTGCATTAGCGAACTCTTTCTTATCCTCTTCCTCCTCTCCTCACCTTCATTAAAAATAATTCATTATTAATGGCTTCTCCTGATGAACCTAGTGCGTGGGTAATTATTACTTAATCGGCAGAAGTGAAGAAGTGACAGAGCTGCAGAAACATGGACAGGAGGAAGAGGTATAGGTAATTAATGTTTATTTTTAAATCACTCATGCTTTTTTTAAAATAAAGGGTACTTCCCCAAACTGGCAAGATTCCTGGCTATTGTTTGTTTGCCCAGTATAATATTGTTGTACTGGATGGTGCAGATAAAAATGGGTCTGTACACATGGGGAACAACTACTTGGAGTGTTTCGAACACAAGATGGTGAAGAGCCCTTGAAGAAAACAGTGGTGTGCCTTTTCTCTCTTGTCTTGCTAGAGGACTTGTAAGTAACAGTTCCTGCTATTCTCTCAAGAAACATTGGGAACAATTTAAACTCAGGGTTCCCCCTTGTCTGCATCCGACTAGGCAAACCAAAGTCTCATGAAGGTAATCAGATGTTTTCTTTGCCTCAGAGAAATAAACAAACAAGACATTCTTTGCCAAGATCACTTCACCAGTCCCATTTTGCTATGGCAGGAAAACAGCCATGTGAAATCTCTGCTTTCTCACAGAAGGGAGTAAACAAAACATTTCAACCTGACTTCAGGGCACGGGACTGTAAATGTTCTGATCACTGTGGGAGAAAACACATCCAGTCTCCTTATGGCCAACGGGCTGGCTGGCTGCTCCTTAATAAAGCCCAGCTGAAGACCCCATCCTCCAGGGCCTGGCAAGAGAAGGCTGGAGCCATTAAGGAGGATCCAGACTTGAACTTCTGGGCCCAGAGAAATGGGGGCAATTGTTTAAAAAGCAGATCATCTTCCTCCTTTGTATAACTTTGTTTCAAAAGGGTAACATTCAAGTTAGAATTTAGAAAAGAATATGTTTGGAAGTAAAGGGGCTGAAGATTTCTAGGATGACCCATTGTCACTGCTAAGGGATGTCCTGGCTCCGAGTGAAGGAGGTTGTAGTTTAAAGGGCACCAGGATGGAGAAAACGAACGTAGATGTTTTTGTTTTCTTTTGTTAAATAAGGAAGAGCACTGGCGTGAATTTTCGAAGGAATTGGAAAAGAGATCTAGGCCTCCTGCAAAGAAAGTCATTCTGCCAAAGTCAGCTTCAGTCATGGAAATTCACTGAGTGACTTTGAGCCAGTCCCTGTCTCTCAGTCGAATTCTCCCACAGGGTTGTTGAAAGGGGGGGGGGTGGAATAGGAGGAAAAGGAGTGCAATGTACACTGCCTTGAGTTTCTGGAGGTAGGACGAGGTATAAATCTAATAAACAAGCACATTTGTAATCAGCAGGAGTGATTGTATTAAAAGTCAAAATAGACCTGATCCTAACTGCAGGAGTTGCATCCACACAGTGTTTTATGACCAAGCCATATTGGCATGGTCTACATAACAGATGTGTTCATTTCATTCCTCAAGTCAAAATCAAACTAAGTCCCCCTTTTATCCCGTGATCATGATATTCAAAAGCAAAATAGCCAATTTTAGGTACCATGCTGTTTACCTTTGGGGGAGAAATTGAAAGTAAAAATGAAGATGTCACATCTTGTTTCTACTTTTACACCATATCACCCAACTCCTCTAAAGCACTAAAATAAACTGTTTTGGACTAGGTAATATGATCTGTTACTGGGATGCCTAGGCGTTTGGAAGCTAAAATAACTGGGTGGGGTAGGTTCCTAACCTTCAAACTGAAGAAAGTTGCTTGCTATGGCCCAACATTAAGAAGACTAGCATATATCTCTTCCATTGGAATGATGCTCCAGTTAAGCTTCAGGCCAATGTCTCTTTAATGCCAGCAGTCTAGAGAGGAAGGAATGATAGAGCAGCACAATGGTCAGAGCTCAGTTCATATGGGTTTAGACCTGGCTTGAAGACCTCATAATATGTTTTATGCAGGGTATGCACATTATAATAAATCCCCAACTAACTCATGCTCATAAAAAATGACTTAAGTCGGATTCTAGTAGAGAAAGCTGTATTGTACCTTTCCTTGCTGGAGTTGGCTTTGGCCTCTTCATCCTCCATTAATTTTGGCTTGAGGAAAATCAGGGAGCCTTCCTAGTGATGTAGACAGATAGCTTAAAGACAGAACTAAGTGGTCTTTTGTGCATGTGTTTGTGCAGACTTCTTTGTTTGCTTGATTAATTGGTCTTGAATGCCATTGTAGTTCACAAAGACTTCCATTACTTTACAGCACACAAACAATTAAGTGACCATGGTAATTAGATTAAGAATTAATTAAATCATTTAAAGTTCAATGAAAATGTTCAAGGTATTAATAATCAAAACTATTTGTGAGCAGCAGGGGCATCTTTACACAATGGAGAGAACTACTAAGAGCCCTTTGGAAAATGATTAAAAATGGAGCAGATTTAATTTTTGGTGAAAGGCTGTACAACCTGACCCATAATAAAGAAATAGCATGGCCTATTCCTTCCTCATGAATGAAGAATCCTTGAGTGTTTTTCCAAGGATGGGCATATTAGACAGATTAGTTTTGACTGGACAAAGCAGTCCAGCAAGTATCTTGATTCCAAGCCAGATAGAGCTATATATATTAAAACCATCATTTAAATGGATCGGGAAAACCTCTGGCAACCAATGGAGGGCCCACACCACAGGCAGGTATATATGCTTGGTAATGAGTAATAATAGGTAACCTGCTGCATTTTGTATCAATTGCTGTTTCCAAGAAACAGTTCAGTTTATTCAGTATATAGATCAGTGGTTCCCAAAGTGAGCGATACCACCCAATGGGGACGGTGGGATGGCTTAGGGGACCCTAGGAGGCCAGGGGGATGGCAGGGAGGCACTAAGACGGGGCACTGCCCAAAAGGTGCAGGGGTCTCCTGGGAGGGGCCGGCTGTACTCTGGGCGCCCCAGGACTCGCACCCCCCCATCCTCTCTCTGTCTCTCCCTCCACTTCCCCCTGTGGGAGCGTTCAAATCTCGACCTGTGTGCCTGGAGTGCCCAGAGCTCGGCCCGCCCTGCGGAATTGTCAGAGCTCAGCCTGAGCGCCTGGAATTTTACTGTAACTATCTTCCTTAGTGGGTTGTGCAAAATGCTATTCCGAATAATGCTATTTATAGGGGTGCGAGTGGGCACTGAGGATGAGTTTGTAGCACCAAAGAGGCGGTGGACTGAAAAAGTTTGGGAACCACTGATATAGACTCCGAGTCTGTTAGACTCAAACTGCACATTGGAGCTCTCCACTGCTCATGCTTTCCTGCACCAATTTCCTAGTCAAATGACATAAATAGTGGTTGCAGACATGAAAGAGCTATTAAGCATCTGACCACTGAGGAATGGCTAGTAAAATAGGATACTGCAAGACTGTCAACCGTCATTATGAAATGATGGTCAAACTATTCCATGCTCTCAGGTGCTTAGTGACAGTATAGACATATTCCTTGCCACTAGCACTCTTCCACAGTCCTCATGCTTTCCTCTTCCTATTGTGGGTAAGATGAATGTTCTGTTTGATAGATTAAAACCAGAGGTGAACAACACAGGAAAACACTGGAACGAATAATCTCTTGGTGCTTTATCAAGTTGGAATCATAGACACCATTTCCTGACAAGGATTTGGAAACTGCACTCTATATCCTTAAGATTAAAGTGGATCTAGTTCCACGAACATTTTGGAAAAGCTTCAATTTATTTAGCGTTTTCCTCAACACCTGCTTTCAGTACATGGGTTTAAGTATGGGACTGAACAGGACAGTTGCACCAAGGCACCAATGATGAGACAGCTAAAGTGCCCAGTTGCCCAGGCTGTGGCAACCAAGTCTTGGAGAAAAAGAAGAAATGGGCCACACAGACACAAATCAGTGGGTTTATTAAGAGATGAGAGAGCAGCCAGCATGAATTGCCTAGAAAACTGCAAAACCCTTTAAAAATGCCTCTTCCATTGTGTGGTCTGACATTCGATTTCGATTTATTAAATTTCTATACCGCCCTTCTCCCCGAAGGGACTCAGGGTGGTGTACAGCCAATAAAAACATACAATACAACATACACAATTTAAAACACATTTAAAACAAAATATAATAAATGGCTGAAAAATTTAAAATAACCTAATACTAAAACCAATTTAAAACCAGATTAAAATGTAAAGATTCACAATATTAAAAATTTCACAGGGCGGGCCAGACTAAAAAAGTGTGTTTTTACTGCGCGGTGGAAAGCACAGAGGTCAGGGATAGTTCGAATCTCAGGGCGGAGGTCATTCCAGAGGATGGGTGCAGCCACAGAGAAGACTCTCCCCTTGGGGGCCACCAGCTGGCATTGTCTGGCTGACGACACCCTGAGGAAGCCCTATCTGTGGCAGCGTACAGGTCGATGGGACGTATTAGCTGGTAGAACGCGGCCCTGTAAATATCTGGGTCCTATGCCATGGAGCACTTTAAAGGTAGTCACCAACACCTTGAAACGCACCCGGAAGCCCACTGGCAACTAGTGCAGCTCGCACAGGTGAGGGGTCACATTCCTCTTGCCTCCTTCTGGGGAAGGGCCCACATGCCCAGGATTGCTGAAACTGCAGCAAGGGTGAGCCAGGAACCCACTGAAACCCTGGGGAAGCCATCTTCCCTGTTTCATCCTAGGTAAGTCCTTCACGCATAGGGTGATTCTTTCTAGTCTGTAAGTATCCACAGTGCCTTGGACACCTAAGGAATTAATGTAAGGATAGGCAAGCTGGTTGTGTAGACACTGCCTATATTTCATCTCTTTGGGGAAGGTGAGGGTCACAGTGAGTGCAAAATGATGCACAATGACAGGAGCATGTCACGCTCATAGGCAATTCAGGATTTTCAGGGATTTTTTTCTGGTTTATGGAAATTTGTGGAGCTTTTGTTTTGTTTTGTAAATTAATGCTAAGTCTCTCTTCGAGGATACAGTTCTGTCTCAAAATTCAGAGGAATCATGATGCTGCTTAGGACAGTTGTTGCTTGAATGGTTAAATAGTTTTATGCTATCGCTAGGGGTTTTTGCATATTCACCCAGGATGATGATAGGGAGGGTCAAAAAGTCCAAGACATTGACTGTGACTCTACAGCTCTTTTTGGTGTGTGCAGTGTGAATGATGGGGTGAGGCTTCATGGCTGCTATTTTGACTGTTCTGAATGCCTTGCACTCTTTCTTGCATCCACTGCTGCGTGTAGAGTGCAGAAGTTGCACCTGGAAACCAATGGGAAACCTGTCTATCTCATGCTAGAAGAATAAAAAGGTAAGGGCTACCAAAGCCTTATAAAGACAAATGTATATACAGTATATACCTATACGTACAAAGTCATCAAATATGTGTGACTTAGGATCTGTATGTATCATGTAGAAGTTACAGAGGAGGAAGAAGGAAGGGCAGGCATATTTTAATTGGAAGTTGTTACATTAGAGCCTTCATACGAACAGATAAGTCATTCCTTTCTTTAGACTAGTGTTTTTCAAATTTGGCAACTTTTAAGATTCTGGCTGGGGAATTCTGGGAGCTGAAGACCACGTAAATTCGAGAAACAATACATCAGGCTGAAAACTTTCTTTTCCAAAGTTCTGATCCTGTTTTGGACATCCTGAGAGATATAGCCTGCTTGTAACTCTCAGTCTTGACTGATGTGCAGCTCAAAACCTGTTGGCACTATGTGTCTTGTTGCAGGATTCTTCTTGGCAAACTTCGATAATTGATTTCCCTTACGCCTTGCTTGTTTCCTATCTTCGCCTGCCTAGTTCACCATGTATAACTCTTTGTTTTTGTTTTGTTTCATTTGTAACCAACTCTTCCTGCAAAGAGTTTTCGGATAATTTACATCTGGCTTCCAGGTGGTCTCTAATCCAGGGACCCCCCTCAGAACCAGCCCTTCTCCTCCTTAGCCGTTGAATAGTCTCAAAGGTTGCCAATTTTTTAACTGGCTCTGGAGTTTTAACAGCCTTATGACGTGCAGAAGTTAAGCAAGGAAAGCTTCCTATTGAGAGGAACTTCCAGCTTCAATTAGCAGTTGCATGTCAGGCTGCTGTAAAAAGGGGCAGGATCCAAGCCAATACAAACAGCTGTCAGCCCTGACTTTATCTTCTCACGTGCTCTCACATTTTTATAAACCCTTTCTCTGAGAGAAAGCAGTTCTAAGAGCATGGAGGATGTGGGGAAATGATAAACAAAGATGGAAGTAATTAAGAGTATAATAAACGAATTGGAGGCCATAAAGAAAGGGTTAGAAGTATTATGTGTTTGATCTGAGGGAAGCGTAACTGGAGAACCACACAATCTCAGTCATCCATACAGCATGTATGTCCCCCCTCTCTATTCCCTGCTGTGAATTGCAGGTAGCCCTGAAAGTCTTGGGTGCAGCTCCACAGCCTCTCCAAATATTACCACCAAGGTATAACTATTTATATCATAGGAAGGCACAGAAACTAACCCAGGTTGACTCTAATTCCCTTTTAGTTCAATATCAAAACACAGTTTCCAGCTTTTTCCCTGGCGCTGTCTACTTCTTTCCTCTGGCTCTACATTGTTTTGGACTACGGTTCTGTTCAGTAAACCCACAGGCCAGGTCTCCTTGGTTCAAGACGCATGCCAGCTGATGTAGAGGTAGTCCTCGATTTACAACAGTTCAGTTAGTTCAAAGTTTCAATGAAACTGGGAAAAAAGTGACTTACAACCGTTTTTCACAGTTATGACTTTTGCAGCATCTCTACCATCATGTGATCAACAATTCAGATGCTGGTTCCTATTTATGACCACTGCTATGTCCCAAGGTCATGTGACCCCTTTTTGCGACCTTCTGACCAGCCAAAAGTCAATTTCAGACACCAGTTTCGCCTCACAACTTGTTGCTAACTTATTAACTGCAGTGATTCACTGAACAACTGAAGCAAGGAAGGTCATACAATGAGGCAAATCTTGCTTAACAAATGCTTCACTTAACAACAGAAATTGTGGGCTCAATCGTGGTCATAAGTCGAGGATTAATTGTATACTACCTGATTTCCTTTAATTCAAAAAAACCTACCTAGAATGGCCTTTAATGCTTTAGCTTGAACTTGGTAGTTTCCATCACCTCTACAACCTTGTTCCTTTGGAGCTCCTCCTCTAAGGGGAACATGCGACTGTCTTCTTCCCTCACACTCTTGACCTGATGAACTTACTGCACTCTTCTTCACTGCCCGATAGTGAGACAGTCACCTGTTTTACACCGGGTAGCAACTGACCTATCCTGTTATCCCGAGGCCTCTAAAAGTTTTGAGACAAGTGTGTTTCACAACATGGCAATCATTTGATGCCCTCAGGACACAGTCCAAATGATGACAACAGCTTTTCAGGACACACAAATATGCTTCAGAGGATATTTATAGACTTTCTTCCAGATTTGGATGTGTTTCACATAGGTAACCACACCAAGCTTAGGTTAGGCAATTCATCGTGTCCCAACAGTCTGGAGAAACGAATTTTTTCATTTCTCTTTATATCAATACACACTGATTCTCTGAAAAGCTCAGCTCTCCTTGTCTTCTGTTTTGGTGATTTACTCTAACACTGCCTGGGAATCCTGGGAGTTGCATAGGCAGTTATCAAAAAGTTCCTAATAGGAGTGGAAATACTGTATGGAATGTACCAAATATTTTGTTTTACTATCACCACCTGCTACTGCTAAACTCCCTGAAGTAATTTAGTTGGAATCCTAAAAGTATAGGATTTCCAGTTGCCTATCCCGAATAGTAACCACTATCGAAAATTATTTGTAATTTTGAAAGAGAAGAGTTAACATTTTTACATTTGCCCTACATTTTTTTCAATAAACAGGATATATAAGAAAACAGTTTTTTTCCCTTGAAACAGATGAATGAAATGGGCTATACTGAAAATTCCTAATGGGGTGACTGGACGTGAGTGGTGTGGATGTAAAAACAGATAACACTATGACCACATGGCATAAGTCCTACTTCCCTTATATGTGCGGTATGTGATACATGTTTAAAGGGAAAGGGCTCTGATTGGGCAGTCATGACTGCCATTTTGACCTTTTTCACATCCTTTCTTCCCCCGTGAATTGCCCTTGTTTCCGATACTGTTGCTGCAAAGATAGTGTATTGGCTGGTTTCGTTGAACCATTATGTGATGTGTTTGGATTTTGTTCAGCATTTTGTGAAATCAGGTCCTGTAGTTTCTCAATTTATGGTTCAGTGTGTTTTGTGAACCCAGTGACTTTTATAACCTGAATGACTAATATATCAGATTTTATTCTCTAGTTTCTCAATCCATGATGGATCTGTGAAAGTCCACATTATCATCCACATGAGGAAAACAAACTACAAATAGTTAAATGGTCTTCATTGAATGCAGGACCTTAAGCCATTTCCTGATTTATCCATTCCTTAAGCCACCACTGACTCCTATGCAAAAATTCAAATTTAAAGAGAGCAGGTCTACTTACTGCTATTAGGTATGAGGTAACATCATGCTTATTAAGCAAGGGGAAATCCCAGCTCATAAACTAACAAGATTAAGAGTGCTATCCATTACATCAACCCAATAAAGGTTGCTATTCTGATCAACAGTTATATCATCACTTGAGATTGAAAGGTCACTGAAACATGGGTGGCATGCCAACACCACTTGGGCCTCAGCCCCCTTCAAGAACTCAGTTGCTGGCTGAGGACTCAGATGATGAGTCATTAGGAGAGGGGCCCTCCTCCCTTGCTGTACCAAGCTTGGCCTGGCCACCCTCCCCCACAGCTGTCTTACAGGTTCCTCTAGCGGAGGAGAAAACTGAGCTTGAAGGCAGGTCAGCTGTGGGAGATCAACATGGAGCAGGAGCAGATGCTGCGCAGAGCCAGAGACTGTTACAGACACACCTGATGAGAGTTTCCTAGATGCACAGAAGAGATGCAGACTGCGTAGAGAAACATAGGGAGGCAGCGGGCCAATCTATTGGGAGTTGCCGGGGGCATGGCAGGCGGCCCCCATCCTCAACTGAGGGATAAAACAGCTGGCTTTCAACAGTTGCTCAGCAACAGCAACTGTTTGATTTTGGCTTCTGTTTCTGCATTCCTGTTTCCTGACCTCGGCTTGAACTTTGTTTCTGCATTTCTGTTTCCTGACCTCGGCTTGGACTCTGTGTATTGCCGGCTTCTTCACCCTTGGAACTTGTATACTGACCACTCTAATTCTGCTGACTCTCGTGACCCGGACTGTGGACATTGTTACTTGTGTTTCCTTAACCAGCACTCTTCCATGTCGTGAGTTTTGCCTTTTGCGGTCTATCTCTGGTTGAAGGCATTGTGGGATTAATTAAGACTACTGTGTTGAGGCCAGGTGAAGGGAGTCTGTTAACCCTTTCCTGGCTCATCCCTCCATTTGGTCCCTCTGCCCAGAACAACCACAGAGCACTATTGAATACTATGAATCATCCTTCATAGACCTTTGCACCCCAAATAATGTTTTTCCACCTCCATCATCACTAGATTAGGATATGTTCTCTAGATGACTTTCCGGAATAAAAAGCTACGTGGTATAGGGAGATATCCTATAGTTACTATGCGTATCTGAAATAAACAAACAAGAGAGGTAAGTATGGAATTTAATGCATAAGCAACTATGTCACTTTGTCCCCAATGACATCACATGACAATGGACTTAGTAGATAAATAGTTGCCTTGCAGCTAATTAAATGCAATTATGCCACTGGAAGGAAATAGAGCTGTTTAGAATCTCAAGTCTTTGATTACCAGAGTTAGGAACCACATTTCTAGTCCCATCGGAAGAAAAAATAAATATGTTTCAACAAAATGATGCACTGGTCTTGCACAATAATATCATATAATTCTTGCATCACACAGGAGTGATTTTGGAGCAAGACAGTTTATTCTGGGGTCATTATAATGGCTCAGTGGTATGTAATAATCTGTGACTGAAAAAACGTAGTAAGTAGAAAATGGCAATTCAAATTTGATGTGTTGAGTAGAACTGAATGAAACATGTTATACTTGAGAAGTATTACAGCAATTACAGGTAGTGCTTGACTTATGACCACAACTGAGCTCAAAATTTTTGTTGTTAAGTGAAACATTTATTAAGTGAACTTTGCCCCATTTTATGACCTTTCCTGCTTCAGTTGTTAAGTGAAGATAAGTTAGTAACCTGGTTGTTAGGTGAATCTGGCTTCCCCACTGACTTTGCTTGTCGGAAGGTCACAAAACCTTCCTCATGTGCAAAACGAACCTTTGGGGTATTGGGATTGAACGTCTCTGTTTGTTGCAGGAGATGATGTTCTTCATCTTTTGTGAAGGATTTCATTTTTGAGAGAAAGTTCCTGCTGGATTTTCAAGGGAAAAAAACCAAGAAAGTCCAGTTGCCTTTTGAAAGAGCACCTTTGATTTATTGCTGCTAGATTAGACCTATCTAGACCAGAACAATCTGGAAGGTCAGAGTGTAAACAGGGCCTTGAAATCCTCCTTTTGGGGGCAAAGAACTCCCTAGCAATGTAATGTCAAAGTGCATCCATTCGGCAGTAATTGCTGTAAACCTTTATTATATACAGCTTGTGTATTTGTAAACACATATAAATATTACAAATACCACAACGCTGCTTTGACCTCACTGAAACGAAACACACTGCATGAAAAATGCTCATGCCCTGGAACTTATTCCTCATGAAATCAGAATATAAGGGTATAACGCTAAATTCTCTTACCTCTGTATTTCTGTTCTGATAGACCACTTTGTGCAACACAACTGTACTGCGTAAGTACCGCGTTTCCCCAAAAATATGACTAGGTTTTATATTAATTTTTGCTCCAAAAGACGCATTAGGGCTTATTTTCTCATTAGGTCTTATTTTGGGGGAAATACGGTGCTAAATGCATCCGTCTGGCTGCATTAACAGGGGCTTGTTTTAAGGGTAGGGCTTATATTACGAGCATCCTGAAAAATCATGCTTGGATTTATTTTCCGGTTAGGACTTATTTTCGAGAAAACAGGATAGTTCTCTTGACAGGGAAATCTGAAGCATATACAGTATATGGCAATTATTAGGGGAATGTATGCATGTTAGGCTGAGTCCAGAACCAAATTTTGACATATTTAGAAACATTCAGAAGATATCTGAATTAGGGCATCTCAAAAATAGTCTGAATTTGAATATGAACGCCCCCTCTAAAGCTTCATTCTGAAATCTAGAAAGGTGCAGAGAAATAGGACATTTCCACACATACATTGTTTCACTCCTCAAAATCTTAAAAACAGTTTTTAGTACCTTTTCATTGCCCACCCTACTCCCTTCTTTGCAAGGCTGAGTTTTATCTAGGGGCCATCCAGCACTCCCTGTAACTTTTTGATAGGGGGAGCATAAACATCAGAATTCAACCAGCTCCTGCTTGAAAAAGCTGAATACCCAAATGGAGTCAATACGGGCTTTATTGGTTACAGCCTTCAGTTGTATTGACCATATCAAGCTGTGAATGTCCCCAGGAAAATGGGACTCCCAGAGCATTTCATTGTCCTTGTGATAAACCTCTGGTTTTCCGTCTCAGCTTGGGAAGCTACAGTCCATACTAGATTCAGGTCAGCAAACTCAAATTCAACCTGTAACTTAAGTGTTGATAATTTTGAACTGAATACCGAGGGAAACTAAGAAAATAAAGGAACGGTTCATAGATCAGGTGAAATCCAGGCTTCAAGGTACAAATGACTAAACTCAAACTTGCCATATTTTGGACACATTATGCGAAGAGTGCATCATGCTAAGAAAAATAGAAGGAAAAAGAAGAGAACAACCAGCAGCAAGGTGGATAGATTCAATTGCAGCAGTGATGGGTGCACCCTTGGAAGATCTGAAAGAAGACAGGTTATCCTGGAGAATAACAGGATAACAGAGTTGGCCCTCTCCAATAAGAAAAAAAAATCCTTATATGGTTATTAAGAGAGAGTTTTATTATTTCATGGCAGATAATAACACAGGTCGTCCTCAACCTACACCAGCTAATGGCTGGTCAAAGTTAAAATGGTAGTGAAAAAAGTGACTTATGGCCATTTTTTCACACTTACAACCGTTGCAATATCCCCATGTGTTCAACATTCAGATGCTTGGCGACTGACTCATATTTATGATGGTTGCAGCGTCCCAGCGTCATGCGATCCCCTTTAGCAACCTTCTGACAAGCAAAGTCAAGGGGGAAGCCAGATTCATTTAACAGCCATGTTGCTAGCATAACCATCGCAGTGATTCACTTAACAACCGTGGCAAGAAAAGTTGTAAAATGGGACAAAATTCTATTAATAACTGTCTTAGCAGCAGAAATGGGTTCAATTGTGATCATAAGTCGAGGACTGCTGGTACTAATATTAATCCTATCCCCCCCCTCAAAAAAAGCCTTAAATGCTCTTTCTAGAACTCAGTTTGCAATCCCTTCATCATCCCAATCTTTCTTTCTCTAGATGTGTCCTACTTCTTAAAATCTGGCACTCCTACCTGGACACAACAACCCCAATAAAACTGGTTTGCGTCAGAATAAAGTCACACAGCTACGTTCTCTGAGCAGAACAGTGTGCTTTTGTTTTACTGCAACTTTTTTTAAAAGCTTAAAGGCTTTATGTATTGTCACTTTTTCTTATGGGGCACTCCATGCAAGACTCTTTTGCTGGGGAGAAGAAACTTCTCATTTGTATGGTCTTCATGCTCTTAAAATGTGGACTGAATATTGGCATATCCGTTTGTCAGGTTTTTCAATCTACAGGTGGTCCTCAGCATACAGCAGTTCACTTAGTGACTGTTCAAAGACAATGGCGTTGAAAAAAGTGACTCATGACCGTTTTTCACCCTTACAATCAGTGCAGCATCCTCGTGGTTATGTGATTAAAACTTCAGTTGTTTAGTAACTGACTCCTATTTATGACGGTTGCCATGGACACCTTTCATGACCTTCTTATAAGCAAAGTCAATGGTCATGATTCACTTAACAACTGGATTATTAACTTAACAACTGCATTGATTCACTTAACAGCTGTGGCAAGAGAAATTGTAACATGGGGCAAATCCACTTAACAAATGTTTCACTTAGCAGCAGAAATTATGGATGTAAGTCGAGGACTATCTGTATTCAGAACCTTCCCATAAATATGAATAGAACCGCAATGGTGGTGAATCGCAATCTTTCTCTCCTGGTTAGGTTGATCAGCTTGGTGAGAGAACTTCCACAGCCCAGCAGTGAAGGAATGTTTCCAAATGTTTTAAGACTGGGACTTGGCAAACAATGCATTTTCTTCATTCAGCTCCTGCGTGCCGTTCTTCAGGTTCCCTTCCACCGGTAACTCACTGACCTAGTGATGCTGCTGAATATCCAGCATCAGTTTGAAATTGTTACGTTGGAACAAGTTAGAATGCTCGGCATCAAAGAAGGCTCCAGTTTCTCACTGAAAATGATACTTGTGAATCTAGGGCATATGGCATCAATAGCAATGGAGAAGAGTGAAGAGGCAGAGAAAGAGAGGGTGAATGTGCTGGGAGGCACGCACACTTGGTTTGACTCGTACAAAAGCATCAAGGCCAGGTGCAGTCCCCCGAGAAGGGAAAGCAGGGGATAAGCACATGCCATCATCGGTTTCACCCCCTGGCAGCTGATTTGGCCGGCACACAGAAGCCTCAGATGACTTTGCCTTTCCTTGCCAGCAAAGCCATTTCAAGAAAGAGATGTGTGTCGTTTAACACCGGTGCACACTACTTACTGCACGTACACGCCTCCAACTCAAAGACAGTTTTGGCTGCAATTTGCATCATGGCTTTTCCAACCACGTCATTTCCCCTGCTTCTTATCGGACGGGCAGCAATATGCAGCTTGCCTCCTGCCTCGTGCTATGTCACCCCCAAATTTCTCAGGATGCGATGAAGGGAGACGGCTGTCTGTCTGGAGGGAGATGCTCAGGGCATCACGACTCGGAAATCTCTGCCAAGTCCATGCTTTCCTCCTGCTTGCCTTTGTCTGCTCCTGAAAGGGGGAGGAGAAGGAGACGAGCTTTTCATCCTAAAAGGAAGCATTTTTTCTGGGGAGCAGCTGGGCTGGCCTTGGCCAGGTGTGTCACATGTCTTGGAACAACCTCACACTTGGCGCTTGAAGAACCCACGTAGGGCTGGTGGAAACCTGACCAGTCCATTTACTCATTAAATTCTGACAGCAGTTCTGGCCTGAACGCATTCATTGTCTCTCTTTCCATGCTTTTGCTGTTGTAAGGGCAATGGAATAATGCATTTGCTGGCAGCTGTGAAATGGTGACTTTGGAAAGGCTATACAGTCCCTACAAAAGAATCCAGAATTTGGGGGCAGATATGTTGAACCCATAATGTTTGTTCCCAAGGGCTGAGGTGCACACAGAACAACCCACATTAGGCTAGTTGATAGTCATAAATCAAAAGCTGGCAAAGGATGGAGTAGAGATCAAGGAAGAGTTAGAGATCATTGTGGTAGATTTTGGTTGTAAACGTTGGGGTTCGTAGCCTGGATTTAATATGAACTGGAGACCACCATTCCTCTACACAAAAATCTGTTATGTAAATCAGCCTTCCTCCCTTCGCTGGCTTTTTCTTTGATAGACCTGGAACTCCCACAATTTCCTTTCCCTAGTTGGGATTAATCGTGTTTATTATGTTTAATAATTTAGAAAGATTAGGGAAGTCATTTTATTACTGCTAGTGTTGACTCAGAAATCTTTGGGGATGGATTGTTGATCAGCCGCATTAACCTCTGATCTCTGTTTACTTCTCGGATGGCTTTCCTAAGAAATGCATTACCAGGCCTGCCCTTCAAACTCATATGATGTCATTATGCCTATTGTGAAAACAGCACTGGGGTAGCAGTTCTCAGTATTCCTGCATAACTGCCCTGCAGTTTCTCTGAACGAATTAAGTGCTTGAATTAATAACACTCCTTTTCAGGTTATATGACAGGATTAGCAGGAGGTGGAATAGTAAGAAAGGATGTTTAAGCCATCTGAAACACAAGCAAATGAGGCAGTGCTTCTCAGCCTTGGCAACTTGTAACATGTGTGGACTTCATCTCCCATGGTGGTATGTACCTTATGACAGGATGAATGTATTTTATGACATGATAAATGTGTTTTATGACATGATGACATGGTGAATGTATTTTATGATTATGATAATAATTTATATCTCTTGTAGCTTATACGTACATTGAGAGTATATTCACTGGAGACAAATTCCTTTTGTGTGTGTCCAATCACACTTGGCCAATGAAGAATTCTATTCTGTTCTGTTCTGTTCTGTTCTGTTCTGCTCTGCTCTGCTCTGCTCTGCTCTGCTCTGCCCTGCTCTGCTTTGTACTGTTCTATTCTATTCTATTCTATTCTATTCTATTCTATTCTATTCTATTCTATTCTATTCTATTCTATTCTATTC
>JANHFO010002835.1:142994-161530 GCA_032468095.1 Pareas carinatus | reverse complement strand
TTTGGCTGGCGGCACCCTGAGGAGGCCCACTCTGTGGGAGCGTACAGGACGGCGGGAGGTATCAGTGGGTAGAATGCAGTGGTTCAGCGCTGAATCACTTGCCTGTTGCCTTCTCCTTGAAGAGGGAACTGCTGGTGGATTGTATGTGCATTGCACATACAAAGAAGGAAGAAAGGTGCATTTCTCATAGGGACCATGTGTTTGTCATGTTCACCCTGATCAGGAAGCCTTCTCAATCCAAGTGCTTTTGACAACATTAGATCCATCTGAACCCTACATATTTAAGAAAATCTTTCCTTGTGAGAAGGGATGGGGCAGCCGGCAGCCTCCTCATGAGTACCCTTGCAGACCTCCTCTGAGCCTTCCTCCACTTCACTCTGTGCCCTCATATCGGGTGGAGGCGACTGTTTCTCATCAGAGGGGAACTGTTGTCTCTCATTTCCACTGCCTGTCTGCAGTCAATCCTCCCCTATGTTTGTGAAGGTAGACAGCTCCCCCATCTGGTTGACCACTTCCCCCAATGCTGGAGGGGCCTGGAACATCGGATGATCCCGATTCCAACTCCTCCTCCTCACCAGGATCTGATGGGGCCATGACATTGTCAGAGCTGCCCCAGCTTAGGTTCTTAGGAAAGAAAGACCCTCAACTTCATTTGGTTGGAATGATAGGTTCTTTTATTTAGGATAAGGAGTTGCGACAAAAGAAAGGCTAGATCAAAATACTGCAGTACACTTTACTCCCTCCATTGGCTCTCCACACCCCTTGACCAGTTCATCAATGTCCAATAGCATGCCTTTCAAATGTTTTGAGAACGGTTTGGATGTTTGGCTCCACTTGATGCAATTTTGCATTCTGTTCTCAAGCCAGGTGTTCTTGAAGAAAATTGGGAGTATTCCGGTCTTGGCACCTCTGGATTCTGTCAAGACTGTCACCCTCCCCCTCTCACCCTTTATCTTGATGTTCCCATCGCTAAATACTCTACATTCTCTATAGCCTATGTTCTCTTGCCCCCTTCTCACCCCCTCTCCCTCCCTTGCATTTTATGACAGGATGCCAGGAAAGTATAGAAGCTGCAGATAGCAGATCTGAGAGATATCTACATAAAACTGCTGGGGGGGATCATTTATTCTCCTAGCGTCTGGAATCTTCAGGTTTGTGATGATATCCAGTTATTATTCACATTCACAGACCAAACTGGTGATATGGTGAAAGTGCTGGCTAGAAGATGTCAGAGACTGGATGGGAAGAAAGAGATTGAGTGAATTTCTGCAAGGTAGAGAAAAAGGTTTCTCCTAGACTTAGTGGGATGGGCTGTTGACAATCATTCATTACCTAATCACAACAAAGCAGTTTCCCATATAAGACAGTTTTCAGGAAGGAGGAGTAGGATATCCGTCTGAAGTAATTCCTCAGCCTTTGGAGAGGTAGGCTAAACAAAACTGGGTGAGATATTAAACCACATACCAGGACAAAGAACAATTTTGAAGACAAGAAAAACTTAATAATCAGTGGTTTAATATTATTGTTAATAATAATGAGCCTTCACAAGGATTGCATATAAAAAAATCACAAACAGAAGCCTGTTAATTCACAGTTCCTGGAAAGGAGGGGAATATTCTTAGATTCAGCTGGAAACCCTAATTGAAAGGCCAGCTAGGAAAGGAGGAATAAAAGTCTTATTAGGGTTGAAGATAAACCTTGAAAATGAAATGTATTTTAGTTGAACACAGGAAAATAAGTTAAATAAATATATTTATTTATAATATAAATATAATATAAAAATAAGAAAATAAGTTAAAATAAGAGGTGCCATATCAAACCCTGCACCAGTTAAGAGTGGTGTTCCCCAAGGCAGCGTTCTAGGACCCACCCTATTTTTATTTAATCAACATAAACAATCTTTGCGATCACATCAAAAGCAACTGCATCCTCTTTGCTGATGACATAAAACTATTTAACAACACTGACAACACTGCTGCCTTACAATGTGACCTTGACTATGTGTCTGAATGGTCGAACAATTGTCAACTTCATATCTCTCCCAACAAATGCTCTGTCTTACACATTGGTAAAATGAATCAGAACACTAAATACAAATACAGCTCATCTGCCTGGAACCCATATTGTTTAACGCCCATTAATACAATTGAACAAGTCCAGAGGTATTTTATGATAAGGGTACTCCATTCCTCAGCCTGCAATAGAGTACCTTATGCCACCAGGCTTGAAATTCTGGACCTAGAAAGCTTAGAGCTACGCCGCCTAAGGTCTCTGGCCTAAGCCTAGTATACAAAATTGTCTGTTACAATGTTCTACCTATCAATGATTACTTCAGTTTCAACCACAATAATACACAGGCTAACAACAGATACAAACTCAAAGTAAACCACTCCAGACTCGATTGCTGAAAATATGACTTTAGTAAAAGTGTGGTCAGTGCCTGGAACTCACTACCTGACTCTGTTGTTACATCCCCAAACCCCCAAATCTTTAACCTTAAACTATTTACCTGGACCTCACTCCATACCTAAGAGGTCTATAAGGGAGTGTGCATAAGTGCACCGGTGTACCTACCATCCCTGTCCTACTGTTCCCATTTATTCGTACTCAATTATTATTATGCATATGTTTATACCTGTCTATACCTACATGATTATATAGTATGATTCTACTTATACTTGTTTTTCTCATCCATGCTTGACTAAATAAATAAATGTAAAGTATTAGTGGAACCCAGTGTAAGAGAAGCAGACAGGCCAGAGCCTTTTTTGGAAGAACGGAAGTAGAATATAGTGTGTGGAGGGGGAAGAGCTGCAATTCTTACCAACTTGGCAGTAGCTTTCCACATTCCAACAATCAAATGCATTCTGTGTAATTAATACTATTTAGGCCAGTCTAATAACAGAGGGAAATGTCTCTTGTCAGCCCGGCTTTGCTCATTGGCCCTGATTTAGCAACTTGAAAGCATTTTTTCCTGATTAAGTGCTCATTGAAGGAGATAAAAGAGATGGCCGTGAAATGTTTGCTTCAATGTGATGAAAACAAAAGGATGGATAGAAATGAAAAAAAAAAGGAGTGGGAGGGGCGAGAAAAGAAACGTGGATCCAGAGTAGCAGGGGTCTAACAGATAGAGTCAAGGATGCTTTGTCCAGAGGTATTCGGAGTATAAGCGTTATCCACAGAAGTGGTAGACACCACAATGGAGGAAACTGCCTCCGTGCAGTTCGGGGAATATGGGCTGAGTTAGATGGCAGGAAAGAAAGTACAGGGGGTCCCCAACTTACAACAGTCCATTTAGTGACCATTCAGAGTTACAATGGCACTGAAAAAAGTGACCTATGACTGCTTTTCACACATGGGACCATTGGAGCATCTCTGTGGTCATGTGATTAAAATTCAGGGGCTTGGCCCCTGGTTCATATTTATGACGGTCGCAGTGTCCTGAGGACACGTCATTCGCTTTTGCAACCTTCTGGCAAGCAAAGCCAATGTGGAAGCCTGATTCACTGAACAACCGTGTTACTAACTCAACAACTGCAATGATTTACTTGCTAACAGTGGCAAGCAAGGTCGTAAAATGGGGCAAAATTCACTCAACAAATGGTTTCTCTTAGCAACTGAAGTTTTGGGCTCAGCCGTGGTCGCAAATTGAGGACTACCTGTTAAGTGATGTTGGTAGATTTGCGATAGGGAAAGAATGCCAGCAGGACTATGAAACTGTGAAAGGACTGTGGGATACATAGACCTGGATAGAATGCTTACACCACTGTAATGCCATAAAGGAGCTTTGTTTTGAGAGAAGCCTTTTCTGGAGGTGCTCATAGAAGATGAAGCTTGAATATGAGTTGGTCATCTCCTTGGCTTAAGTTGGGCTTAATTTCTCAGATGCCCGGGGTACCTGCTTCAGGTTCTAGATGTCCCTGCAGGAATGTAGTGTTTGAATATAGCCAATACACACAAAGTCCACTATGTAAGGGCTTTTCCTTAGCCTTTTTGCATTTCAGAAAACTCCCATTATCCCCGCAAAAAGTGTGCAGGGAAGACATACATTATCTTGTTTCCAGAATGTATGTGAGAAGGAGCTGATCTGGATTTTTCTGTTCATTTAACTGCCGATTTATTTATTTATTTAGACTTATATACCACTTAATAGTGCTTTACAGCACTCTCTAAGCGGTTTCGAGAAATCAGCATATTGCCCCCCAACAATCTGGGTTCTCATTTGACGGCCTCAGAAGGATGGAAGGCTGAGTCAACCTTCAGCCAGTGAGAATCGAACTGTTGAACTTAATGGTTAATGGCAGATGGCCGTCAGCAGAAATAGCCTGCAGTGCTGCTTTTAAACACTGCACCATCCTGCCTCTTGCTTTCCTGGCAAAATACACCAGAAATTCTTTGTTATATTTTAATGTTTCTTCATTAACTCCTTTCTAGGCTGCATTTTTCAGGGATGTGATATCATTACCTTTGGCCCGGTGAGACAAGGCTGCATTATTTCTTTAATTATACAATTTTGTTGATGGTGAGGGAAAATGGGGGAAAAAAAACACATGCTCTGTTTTGTTAGAAATCCATATGCTTCCTGTTAAGAAAATGCATGAAAATACTTTCATGCATGCTTTCAGTTGGGGTTATGAGAGGCAAAACATTTGCTTCAGTTATCTGCAGTTATGCTCAAGAAGTACAGGCCTTTGATTGCTGGATAATTAAAATCAGAAAAAAATTTGAAATCTTTTGGAGGGATGTTTCTAAGTATGCCATCTTTGGATGCATTTTATGAACGTTGACTAAAATAATACAGTAAGCTGATGTCATGGATATTTCCTAAATGGGGCTCAGTTTATCACTGCTGTGGAGCTCTGTTTTAATGAATGCCAATGGAATGTGAGAAAGACCGTTAAGTACAGTGTGGTGGTTTTTGAAAATACTTGAAACTAATTATTATAGGGCAACTGTTTCACCTAAAGCAGCAAATCGGTCATCTTGAGGTTTATCTTTGTAAACACTTTGCGCCTGAAAAGAAATAAATAAGCAGATAAAAATGGCCTATTAACAGGCATTGTCCCATATGCTAAAGCCAGAGAATTGCAGTCTGTAATTGTCAGGTGTCTATTTATCCTGTAGGTTATTTATAGTTGACTCTGAGGAGGAATCTTCATGTCCTGCTGTCTGTAGTTTTGTCCTTGAATGCATCCAATGTCCTTTTAATTCAAACATGACTTATTAGAGAGTGATATTAGGGAAATAGGTTGAGGTAGGTTGTGTTCTTGGCATTAGCCACCTCCAGAAAGCAACAAATACAGAGGTAGGCATGGAGGCAGTGGCTGTAAAGCAGCTCACAGTTGGGCAACCACATGTGTGCAGTTGTAGGGTTTGGAAACAGATTGAGCTGGACTTAATGGGAACATCTGCTAAGTTAGTCCTGTCCCCCATCTTGTAAAAGCTCTTAGGAAGCATAAAGAAGTGATTTTAAGAGTATGTCAGCCCAGAGGAAGAATTTGCTTCCCAAACCCACTGCAGTGGAATTCTATGGAAAATCTTATTTGTTTTGATCTACATGTTCCATTTATGCTGTCATTCCTGAAATATTCTGAACGTCAGTTCAAACCCATGGATGTTTATGAAACAGCAGCTCTATAAGAGTGAACGTCAGTTTTTAACATTAATCTTCTCTACATTATTGTTAAAGATTGCTTTTGTTATTAAGTAAAAAAGCAATAAAAAATTAAAACAGAACAGATAGTAAATAGGAATTAAACATAGACTACTACTCTCCTAACGGGCGTGGTGGCTCAGTGGACATGTTGAGCTTGTCGATCAGAAGGTCGGCAGTTTGGCAGTTCAAATCCCTAGTGCCGCGTAATGGAGTGAGCTCCCGTACCTTGCCCAAGCTTCTGTCAACCTAGCCGTTCGAAAGCATGTAAAAATGCAAGTAGAAAAATAAAGACTTTTGGTGTGAAAGTAACAGCGCTCCGTGCACTTTAGGCGTTTACTCACACTGGCCACATGACCACAGGGAGGACTATGGACAGTGCTGGCTCTTCGGCTTTGAAACGGAGATGAGCACAGCCCCTAGAGTCGGCTAAGACTAGCACGTATGTGCAGGGGGAACCTTTATCTTTTTACTCTCCTAACCCAGCCGCACACTTGTGAAAAATGTAATGGAGTGTAACCCCTCTGGGGAGGGGTTTTATTTTCTCATATGATCCATAATTCCTGCTGAGATATGCATCATTCAGTTACTCTGCTTTATTGACAGAATTTTGCAGATTGCAAAATCATATTGTCTTCCATTTCTCTGACTCTTATATTTCCTCATCACGTTTGATAATTGTTCTTACAAACAGATAGTTAAGGAAGGAAAGATGAAATAACTTTTTGACTGTGTTAGGAGCTTCCCATCCAGAATTAATTTCTTTCTATTAAAATTGAATCCAACAAATTGGATTACCAAATTGGAAGGCATATGGCTAACAAACCCCTAATGATTAAATACTGAAATATATATATACTGAAATATATAAGCAGATATTATTAATAATCTGATTACTTATTTCATCACCTTTTTAATCAGTGATGAAGCTGAATTGTTTCCGGCTATCTCAAGCTCTTTATAGTACTTTGTTCTTCTACTAACGTTTCATGGGATACAAAAATTGCTGTTTTTTTAAAAAAAGTCAAGTTCACTGAAATCCAGTTGGGAGGGTCCACTGAGGCCACCATGTCCAACCCTTTGTTCACAACAAGAATCCAAATTAAAGAATTCCAGATGAGATGGATGTGTAACCCTTGTGCTCTTCCAACGAGGAAGTCCATCATTTTTCCTAGATCTTCGACTGCTGAATTGCTTTTACTGTTAGGAAGCTGTGTCTAATCTTCATCTGAAACTTGCCTTTCCATAATTAATGGACAGGGCTTTATTTCCTGCACTCCCAGATGATGGGGAACAGATCACAGTCTTATTTTCCATAATCTTAGGGCCTTGAAATGGGCAGTCATTTCACCTCAAAGATGTCTTTTCGGAAAGCTAAACATACCCAGTTAACTCAATCGCTCCTTGTTTCGATTTTCAAACTTGTCATTCTTAATTGCTCCGTTTTGTACTGGTTCCAGGTTTTATTAATTCTTTTTAAACTATGATGCTCAGCACTCAAAATGAGGTTTAACTAACGCAGAATAGAATGGATCAGTAATTGGGGAATTATACAGTATTTATATTTATGCAGCCAAAAATTACATGTTGCAATTTTGGCAGTCATATCACACTGCAAATCATAATCAAGTTATGATTTACTGCAGCTTTAAATTTTTTCCACTGATACTTCAAGCAAATCTGGCACTCCTCATCTTGTACTGTGTACTTTCCAAAGCAAGGCGTTTTACTCTGCCCCTTGTCTTTAGTACACTGCATT
Organism: Pareas carinatus; assembly: GCA_032468095.1. Lineage (NCBI taxonomy): Eukaryota > Metazoa > Chordata > Lepidosauria > Squamata > Pareidae > Pareas > Pareas carinatus. The sequence continues at coordinate 154,118 of JANHFO010002835.1, read as the reverse complement.
ATCTTTTTATTTCAGTCACTTTTAATTTTTCAACTCGGCAGGTTTACCAACTTATTCAACTCAATGATAACAATTTGTTAAATATCAGGAAACCATTTGCATCATGTATGAAGCATACTGTACCAATTTAGAAAACAGTTCCAATCAACCATTGGAAAAACAGTTTAAAAGGTATATGAACTAAATTTATATATATATCTCAAATAACTTAGAGATCATTTCCCCTTAATTTTTCCCTTTGGGCTACTAAATAGAACAAGAGGATATGCATTAATGATGGGTAGCTTTCAGGATCTGTTTAGATAGCTTATTTGCACCACATTCATTGAATATTAAATACCATCTATCAAGCTCCTATTCCAGTTCTGGGCATCAGCAGCCTTGATCTAATGATAAGGGTCTCTAAACTTGACAACTTTAAGACTTGTGGACTTCAACATGACTGGCTGGGGAATTCTGGGAGTTGAAGTCCACAAATCTTAAAATTGCCAAGCTTGGAGATCGCTTGATCTAAGAAGGCTAATTATGTTTCAGTTTAGAAATATAGGAAATTCCAGAAGAAGCTTTTTAAAGTAAATTTTAGATAAGGGGATAAAGATATTTTGATGGTTTTGACTTGTAGCTAATATGCTCTTTTAGCTTAAAACCCCAAATTTAATTGCATTCAACCATTAATAATATTGTGACTGCTGAAGATAGCGTTGTTTAGATATAATATAGAGGTTATTATTTAAATGCACAGAATAAATTTCATCCCTTTTTTTAAAAAAAAAATCCCATTAGAATAGTGTACCATAAATGTAGTTTTCTGCATGCCAAAAAAATTGAAAAAAAATGTAGTATTTTTGACAGTTATTCAATATTTTTGCAATGTGTCTTATGTAGCTGGTGGGTTTGTATGCTACCAAACTGAAATAGATTCATGACAGTTTACATAATGACAGTTAAAACATCCACAGCCCAATATAAAATATAAACATTCACATTACCACTTAAAATCTAAAGTACCAAAAATTTCAGAATAGTTGTAGTAAATTGCCCCAGTATTGCAATATTAAAACAAACAATAACAAACAATAGCATCTCTAGTACAATAGTTAAACTTACAATGGTAATCATTTTGTAAACACTCCTTCTGTAACACTTTTGCCGCAATTTCTCAGGTATGTACAAGCTAATCTCAAAAGCCCTCTGAAAACGTTCAGGCCACCACTTTCAGGAATGGGACTAATCTGAAATCTATGGGTAACGTAGTCCATCATAGCTGAACTATGACATAAAAGCAGTTTCCTGGCTTCTGCTGTCTCTTACTCATAAAAATGTGGATGTTATTAATGTTCCACTATGAATATTGATGGGTCCGTGCAGAAGAACAAGGCAGGACTACCGTGAGTAACACAAGAGTTTTATTTAACACACTCCGACTAGAACAAACTCTCCACACTAAAATGATCAAACCCGCTGTCTAAATAACAGCGCTTAAACACATTAACCAATGAACGCAGCCCAGCCAATCGCCGGGATGACTTGTATCAACGGGGGAGGGGGGAAAACAGTAACTTAATTAAACACCTTTGGTACCGACTTCCCGGGTCCGGATCCAGCAAATATACCAGGAGGGGTTGATTCTGGCTGGAGAAGGTAGGCCTGAAGATACCATAGTATCAAATTATATTCAGCTTTATACTTTGAATCACCCTCAGAAGCTATTGGCAGCCAACACAGGTACAAATGTAATGTGCTTGCAGCGGTTAACACCTGTCTGCAAGCAGGTCTTCCATTTTATTTATAGTTCTTATTTATTTAGATTTATATAGCCACCCCTCTTGGGAAAGTAACTGGGTGTAAACCACATTCTAAAATAAAAATAGAGAAGTCAATAAAGCATGCATTGTTACCCCACCCCAATGCTGCTGAAAATACAAGAACCACTAAACAATGTCAACCATCTGTGTTTCACTCATTTCCTGATCCCATGCCTGAGCAAACAACCTGATTTACAGTACCTTCCAGAAGGCCCAAAAAGTTTGAACCATCACAGCTTCACCATGTAGGATGTATTGCATTGATCAAAATATATGGTGATGAGGGTGTGAATTATGGAACAAAGTCCTCATGCTCCAAGTAGAGCCATAGTTTCCCCAGTCAGATCTGGGGAACAGCCCTTCTGACTATGACTTCCATCTACTCATCAAGCGGTATCTATGAATTTAGAAGACCTGCAAGTAATGGACATGAATTCTAAAGAGTAGTGCCCCCTACCTGAGCGATCACATTGAAGATGGGTAGGATGTTCAGTGAACAAATAAAAGTTTTGTCTTATTTAGGTCCAACTTCAATCTGCCTCATCCTATCTAGATCCCAACAGCCTCTAGGCCTGTAAATGTATGTGGCAATGATCTTGGATAATGGGGGCGGGGAGATGTTACCTAGGGAATGGTCAGATAAGAGAGGAGAAAGAGACTCAGAAGGAACTCCCCCTCCAGCTTCTCAGAATGTAAAGGAGACAGTGAGAGATTTGTACTTTCAGAGTTGTAAGATTCTGTTAATGTAGCCTTATACTTAGCAATAGCAATAGCACTTAGACTTATATACCACTTCACACTGCTATACAGCCCCTCTCTGAGTGGTTTGCAGAGTCAGCATATCGTCCCGAACAATCAGCGTCCTCATTTTACCGACCTCAGAAGGATGGAAAGGCTGGGTCAACCTTGAGCCAGTGAGAATCGAACTGCTGGCAGTCAACAAAATTAGCCTGCAATACTGCATTCCAACCACTGCGCCACCACTGTAGGCCATCCACTGTGTTTCCTGTGATCTAAAGGGGGAGACTGACAAGGCCCCAGAATAAGAACAGAGTATTGCCAACTTTGCCCATGGTGATGATTAAATTGCTGTCTGTTTTTGATGCTATTGTTTCTTTTTTATGGTATATACCTCTCCGAGTAGAAGGTACCTTGGGTGCAATCCCAAAAGATCTGGAGTGCCGCTTGAACATTTGTCAACATTGACAAATTTGCTCTCAGTCAATTTCAAAAGCAGCTTTACTTGGGACAGCTTACATTCTGCGACAATACCTTTAACACTCTCAAACAACAACATCTGCCTACCTCTGTCCTTGGGAAAGATTCAATAGGCAGATCAGAATCCCAAATCCAGACTAAACATCTAGCTGATTGTGTGACCAAGCATAATGCAGCTCACTGTTTGAAGGACGGTCCTCTCTAGGACCAATTTAAAGGGAAAGAAATGTCAAGGCTTTAAAGGGGCCCATCATCACATGAGCATTAAGAATGTGTGTTTCAAGCTAAAGCAGTATCAGCTTAAAGCCTTTAAGCATTCAAATCCTTTTCATCAATTTTCTTAAAATTCTTTTTTTAAAAAAAAATAGTACCTTGCAATGGTTTCACATACAATATTCCCAAAGCGCACATCATTTTTTTGTAGCTTTTTCAAAAATGTGCTGCTTTGAATGGCCCTCCCAAAGGAAAGCTTTTAGAGGCAAGCACTAGCTGCCTGAATTACATTCCTACTTCTGCTTTTATATCTTCAGCTTGGCAGATAGCAGCATTCTGGTTGAAAAAGTAATCTATGATGTCCCCCCTACACACGAATTCCTAATGAGCGCTTTGATAGCAGGCACAGGTTAATCTTCTCTTTGTGTGGTAGAGATGTATAAAGATGTATAGAGTCATGTTTTCTATGTATGCAATGCACATGGAAAATACGTTTCATGTAGATCAAGGCCCATTTCATTTGCTGTTAATTTACAATGTGAGAGGGAGCTATCATAGGAAACTGAATTTTGGCAAGAGTTATAGAAGGTGTAAGAGGGGTGGCATAATCAAAGTGTAAACTACAAATTAATAGGTAGGTGGATAAGCATCTATGTAAGGAACTGCATAGTTTCAGCTACTGGATTGAGATCAAGGACTTAGGAAAGGGGTATAAGGAGGGCCAGGAAAAAAAATGGGGTGACTGATCACATTGAAATTCTTCAGACCAGAGATTTAAACTGGTACAACAAACTCTCCAATCAGGTGGCCTTCAACTGATATGACTATAACTACTGCTACACACCACAATGGTCTATTATTCCTCAAATGGCTGGGGATTATAACAACTGTAATCCAAGCTATTTTGGAAGGGAATATCAGATTGTGACAGAGTCCCAGGAACAGAAGCCCTGGATCTTCTGAAATCCCCAAGAACAACTTCTTGGATAGCTTTGTATGTTTTAATTAAGGAAGTCAATCCATAATGGCGTGGGAGGAAAATGGTGACTCTTCACGTGCACCTTAATTGTTCTAATCTAATGAAGGTGCAGAAATCTCTACCTTTCGGTTGGTGTATATAAGAACATTATATGAGAAACTGTAGCTTCCTATAAATTCCAGGAAGAAGACAAAGCAGTAAGATTATCTACCCACTGCATGCCAAATAATAACTTCAGTGATATTGTTTAATCAGGGAAGCACTAGAGAGCATAGGATTTGAAGTCTATGTTCCGAGCAGCAAACAAGAAAGTAACCATCTTCAATATAGACAGTTCGAATCCCTTCACTGATTCACATGAGACTTTGTCTTGTAATCCTGATGTGTTTTGCAGGTTTCTATGCTAGATTACTTCTATCACCCGCTCTCTTACAGAAGACGATTTGTTAGGCAGCAGCAGCTCTGAATGAACGAGTCTGAATAGAGAAGAAGAAAATCAGAACTGAACTGAAAAGTCAGCAGGGTCAAGATCGTATTTGCATCTGTTTGCACTTAGAATCACAGTTTGGTTAATTAAAGACCCATTAGTGTGTTGTGAACGCAGGAAAAATATTTTTCCTAACTTTGGTGTGACGTTGTACCAGACTGTTCACATTAGAAGAGGTGGGAGTGCCACTGGAAAAGAATGCCTCAAGGAGAGAAAGCCGGTTGGCTGGCAACTAACAGTCCTCCGTCAGACGGAATGAGATGGTAATCCTCTTGCAATCAGGCTAGATCAAGTTATTGTATACATTATAGAAAATTAAGGCTGTCTATAGTCTTCAGTTTTTTCCCCTAGCATCTTGAACTTAAGAAGAAAGAGCCTTGATTTCTAGACAGCAAAATCAATCAATCAAGATTTCATGGTTTGTAAACAAAATAAAATAATTAGAGAATTAATTTGACATGATAGAAGAGTAACACTCCACCTTCAACCTTTGAAAACAGAAAAGAAAAAAAAACCAAGAGAGTAATCACATGCATAGACATAAAAGTTACCGGATCCAGGAGATGAATAATCGTTTTTTTTTTTTTTTTACAACGGAAGGCTTAAATGTCTGGAGATGTTATCTTGTATAAACTGAATCAGTTTATAAAAGGATTTAGTAGATATATAAAAGAGAAATGCAGCATGGACACTAACGGCGACATTAGTAAAACAGAAATATTATAGGCACGTATATCTGATTTTCATGGCTAACAAAATGAGCTGGAGATTACCTTTCTGCACAGCTTGAGAACTGGAAATCTCTGAGGCCTTTGATAGGCAAAATGCAGAGCTAAGTAGACTAAGCATGTCAAGCCTTAAGTTGATGCTTATATGCCAACTCAGACATGTCTTCTAATGCTATATTCTGTACATAGCTGGATAAGGTGCTTAGGCATATGAATTCATCAGCCGACAATGGATTTTTCAAAGTAATGGATATACGCAGCCTGCTGACATGATTCGGAGGGGCTTAGTCAAATCCAGAACGGCAGGGCAAAATGCTGCATGCAAAAGTATCGACATAAAGATTTTCCTTCATGCAGGCAAGTTAAAGATTGCTTAAAGGGCATTTTGAGGTCCAACAGATCTTTTTTTTTAAAAAAATAATCCTCTCTCCCCAAATCTGAGGGAGGAAGGCTGCTGTTCATCTTTCCTATTCCAGATTCTTGGACATGAATGGGCCCTGTGTTTGAGTCAAGCTTCCCAAACTGCAAATTTATCTGGCTCCCCTTTTTTGACATTGAATTTGTCAACCAGTGAACACTCTTGTCATCTACTCAGTACTGCTCTTACACTTCATCCCTGCAAATTCTAAATTCTAGATTTTTGCAGCACACAAATAAAAAATGAAAAAAGACTTCTGCCCACGAAATGCATAAGCAGTCTGATATTTAACCAGCGTGACTAATGGGCAGGAGAAGGGGGGGGGAGCGTCTGAGGAAGAACATGAAAGGAAATGGTCTGAAAGGTTTTGGTAACTTTCAAGGACAAAATGAGGGGCCATGGAGTTGTTTTCCCCTCGAAATACCTTGCTGGGATAAGAGCCAAGGGCTCCTTATCCTTTGACGTCTTACAAGGTGCTGCTGAGGAATGTAGTTGGGAGCATGTGACTCACAACCACCCACACGGCTGCTTTTGATGTTTGATAACACTTCAGCCAGATGACAATCATGTGACATGCCACACAATTATGGCAATCATGTGACATGCCCCGCAGTTAGCAGAGAAATTAAATCTATTTGCGATAGCCTTTCCTTTGGTTTCAGGTCACATAATGGATTCATGTACCTGAACCATCGTCAGCTTGATCTGCCCTGATCAGCTGGAAGTGCTCCTTGTACAAATTGATATGGGGCCTGCTCAGAAGGCAAGTATGCAGGATGTCTTCTAACCAGAAAAGGTATTTTTTTTCCTGCTGTTGGGTCTCACTCCCCTTTTCAACCGTTGCCTCAGTTGCCTTGAGGTTTGTTCAATGAAGATTCCAGCATTGCATTGCATTGCATTGCCATTTGGGTGGCTCAGAATTCTGTACATCCCTTGCTTTGCTCTTTTGTAATCTGTCGGTATTCTGAGAAATAATAGTAATAATCCTTGAACACAGTCAGCATTGACAAAATCACCACGAGTCAATTGCAAAAGGCAGCTTTACTAGGAACAACTTGCAACCTGTAACGGTGCCTTTAACACTATCTAACAGCAACATCTGCCTATCCCAGGTCTTTGGGAAGGACTGGAAAGGTGGATTAAAAATGCCAAATCTGGTCTAAACATCTGGCTGACTGTTTGACCAGCCATAATATATAATAATACCCACATGATTCAGAAATCAAATAGAACTAATGAGCTAATCTATAAAAGAAAGCTTTAGCTATTAGAATGTTCATAGAAATGTCATAAGTAATTGGCTCAGCCTGTGTGTATGTATCATGGATCCAATCAAAAGAACGAACACTTGACTCTTTTAGTGCCATGATCAGCACTGTAACCAGGCTTGTTTTATTCTGAAAGAATAAGCCATTGCTTTAAGCAGCAGATTCATAAAGGGATGCCAGTTCTCTTTCCAACCCGATCCACCCACCCCAAACCTTTTTCCAACATTGTACTGTGTATTTGCATTATTTGTCTCAGCCATGAGGATGTCCATGGCCACACAAAAAATGATAAAAGATCCACTAAGCAAAAAGGCTTAGTTATACCACTTTAGGAGGTAAGGCATGCCAGAAGGTCAAATGGAAGTCACTTCATTTCAGAGAGTCAAACGTACTTCTGCAAATCTGTTTGCTTCCCTCTGCTCTCTCCACTTTGGATGTCACGGTGGTGGTTGCAGGTGAACACTTCATGACAGTCCCTTATCTGAGATCAGACAGCCTGAAGAAAGGATTGTGAAACCTGCCTGCCAACCACTGACTCAGCTGTTCTCATGTCAAAGAACATGCATTTATTTATTTAAAAGATTTATATGCCTATCTTAAACAACTCTGGGCAGCCCACAACAACAATGAAAACAATAACTATAAAAATCATAAGACAGTAAAACAATAAAACAAAATCCCTGCACATTGAGTGTTTGCACAATACTCTTAAAACATGTACCAGAATTTGTCCATTCCCTGGATTTGTCCAAACTATGCAAGAGAAATTAGTCATATTAGAAGTCTTAAAGAAAAGAACGTGACGGAGGGAAGAGAGGGAGATGAGATTGAAAAATAAAATGTGCAAAAAGAAAACAAAATTAAGAAAGTTAAATTTAGACAGAAAATGGAAAATAGTAAGGAAAAGAAAGGTTAGAAGATTAATAGGGATCAGAGGGGTAGGGAAAGGAAAGGTATTTACAGATAAAAGGCAGATCCGATCACACTTTGCTCAGACTAGCAAGAAGTCAAAAGCACCAGCCTGAAGATGGCAAGTGAGACCTTGCCGAAACATCGCCAAGATATTCTAAATCTTACACGAGAGAAGACCCAAACACACCTAGACCTACATATATACATACATACTGATGCTTTTTGGCACTCTGGCTTCAATTGTAATCTATAAGTCACCTAGACAGAGATTAGCAAAGCTGATAAAAGAGGTACTCCCTAGATATCTGATTTATTTTCAGAAGTCAACACGTTTTCATAACAAGTGAAAAGATTTCCAAACTCTGTAGAACCTGGGGAATGTTATATGAGTAAAGAATATTAGAGGAAAGATGCATAAATAAACTATAGAATTTGCTCTCATAAATAATGCTCATTGTCACTAATTTGTAAGAGTTTAAGTGTGATAAAAACTTGGAGAAGATCAGACTATCAATAGTTACTAATTTAAATCATACTACTTTGATTCCACTAGACTCAAAGGCAATATGCTGCTGAATATCGGTTATTGAGGAATAACACCTGAATAATTATTCTTGTCTTTATATTTTTTAATGAAATTCTTAGATCTGGTTCATCAGGTATCTTCTTATGCTTTGATATAGTAATATTTTGGCATCTGGTTCTTCTTCTAAATAACTCTTGTGATATAAAAACCTGTATTGTTGCATTCTTTTTCTAACAAGGGCATTAACTGTTTAAGACACCTGCACACAGAGTGACATAATTTGTATGTTAACTAGATTTTTGCATTTCTTCCACATCATTGCAGAGGATTGCATTTGCACATTGCTTGCATGCTATGCTTAATTGGATACATTTTTCAGTCAAAAGCACAAATCTAAGGAATTGTTTGTCTGAAGCTATTGAACAGCTAGATTAACTCACATTATCAGTTCTCCCAGGATTTTTTTCTATTCTCAGAATCAAGAAGCAAGACAGTAAGCATGATTTTCAAAAGTGGAAGTACTTTACTCATTTCATAAGCTAATCTGTAGCTTGACTGCTATTAATTGCCAGATTTCCTTGTTTATCAAAAGGGAAGTAGAAAGAGATAATCTTTTGCTACCAGCCTTCCTTAGGCTATTCCAACTTGGTTTTCAATTAGGGAAACAATTAAAGCTGGAGTATGTGCGGCCCCTAAAGCCATGGGTGTGGTCTCCAGAGTCCTAGCAATAATTTCTCAATAGCAAAATATAGTCATTTTTTTAATGTGATAGTAGGATGATATCATTAAGTAGATGGAAGTAATTGTTAGATTCTGCCCCAATTTCTCGGTTGGTCTTACTATAGCTATGCTCAAGTCCTTATTCTGAAAAAAATAGCATATTCCTCAGTTAAAATATTTCTTGCTCTTCCTGATACATTTATTTTAGAGATGTCCCAAACAGGATCTTCCAGCATCTGTGGGACCTTTCTGAAGTCAAATTTTATTAGTTTCTCAGATGAATTCTCTCAGATTCCCAGATTGCTTTGTATTCAAGCTATGAATCTATGAGAGGTTATTTTAAGTAATTGCCTTTCAGTACTCAGAATTCTGAAGGGTGTTATATTTTAGGCTGGACCCCTCTCGTTCACCGCTATAATGAACATATCAGTTGCATCCTGTTTTTCTGAATTGAAAATGGAATTGATTGAAACCAAATTTAAAATGTGACCCTTAGTACTGTGCACATTTTAGAAGAGGTCTACTGAAGTGAATTGGCCCCTCTTGACAGGAGGGGACCAAATGCTTCACTTCTGTAAGTAACAGGGTCTTCCGCTATAAGTGCAGAAGCCTTGCTAGCAGGACAAAGTGGCCAATCAAGACAGATCCACTCCACTTCCATGAAATGTCAAACTGAAAGGACTCCTATCTTTAAGTCAAGGTGCTTTTTTCTGCCCGTGTCCTATCAAGTAAGAGAAAACAACTTCCCTCCCAAGGCTAAAGAGAGAAAGCAAAGGAGAATAAAAATCCAAGGATTTGATTTCCATTTTGAACATGCAAACTGCAATATTTATGGCATCTCCAGATGAGTCTATGAAAACAGGCTGCTGCTCCCAACTTTACTGTTTCCCTTCTTTGGAAAACGTCTCATTTATAATAAATTAGGGCAGCAGGTTTATTCTGAGATTGCTTTTCAGTGCCATGTTCCTTGTTGTATAAGAATAAACCTGCCAAGTGTGTAAATGATGCTGAGTCAATCAACAGTGGGTGAACCTGATTAAAGCCTACTTCTATTGATTATACTAATATGACATATTCTTATGAAGCATTGTGTGTTCCATTGATCAGGTTTTGACTCACTAGATGAGTAGGAGGAAGTTGCTTGAATTAGATCCATAAGACAGTACCAGTTATACGATACTAGGTTTCATTTCTCCACAACTTAGCAGAATACGTCTAGAGAAGTGGTTCCCAAAGTGGGTGGTGGGATGACTTGGGGGGGGCGCTAGGAGGCCAGGGGGGTTGCAGGGGGGTGCAAAGAGGCAGAGGGTGCTGCCCAGAAGGTGCAGAGGTCTCCCAGGAGGGGCTGGGTGGACGCTGGGTGCACCAGGACTCACACTCTTTTTTGGTCCCTACCCAGCGGGATGCTGTTGCCGCCCACCCGCCCCTCCCGGAAGACCCTGCGTAAAGCCCAGTTCCAATGGCGACTGCAGCCTCGGCCTCTCCCAGCCTTTTTCCAGCCTCCCTTTTAGCAAAAATTCCATCACCCCCTGTCCTCTGCCTCTCCCTCCACTTCTCCCTGCGGGAACATCCACAGCTCAGTCCACACCCCGGAATGCCCAGAGCTCAACCCGCACGCCCGGAGCGCCCTATGTTAGGGCCGGCTGGCAAGCAAGCGATGAGGGGGAAGTGGAGTGCGAGAACGATATTTTTTTATTTGTGTGTGTTTAACATTAACTAAAAAAAATTTAAATTTTGAATAAATGTGCAATTAATTGTTACAGTTCTTAATTTTACTGTTACTATCTTCCTTAGTGGGTCCTGCAAACCGCTATTCTGAATAATGCTATTTATAGGGGGTGAGGTGGGGG
>JANHFO010002835.1:100863-113734 GCA_032468095.1 Pareas carinatus | reverse complement strand
CCAGAGGGTGGGCGCTGCCACAGAGAAGGCTCTCCCCCTGGGGGTCACCAGTCGGCATTGTCTGACCGGCAGCACCCTGAGGAGCGTGTGGGTCGGCGGGAGGTATCCATTTTCAGTCTTTGGATGCATGTTTTGGCCTTGATCTGCATAGAGCCAAAGTTGAGCAGCCACTCTTCTTTTCTGATAGCTCTATCCTCAGAAAATAATATTGTGTAGCAAAAGGCAAATATGCAATTCAAAAAGCAGAATAATGAATCTGGGGCACATCCCCTTTTGGATAATAGCTAACCAAAGGAAATGTCAAGTAGACAGGAAGCAAAAGAACCAATAGATGTATGGAGAAAGGAAGAGTATCTCTGTACTGAACTTGCCTTGATACACAGCAATACTGCAACACAGCAACAACAAAAGTTATAAAAAAAATGTGCTAGGAACAGATGGAGTTAGCTAAACAAATGCAACATAGGTTTTGTTTTTCCAAATTAGAGATAGACAAATATATTAATATTGTTTGGATGATTTTTTAAATTTTTTCCAACATTGTTCATTTGAACTTGAACATGAATTTTCTTGAATTTAAAGTATGCAGCATTTTATGTACTTTTGCTTAATAGACATAATTCTGGAAACAACATTACCTGGTAGAAATGCATTTTTCTAGATGTAGCTTTCAGGGATTTGTTTATTTTGGTATACGCAATTCCCTCACATATACATTTAACATGAAATCTTGGAGAACTACATTGCAAAACTTAGATGAATTGCAATGACTCTTTAAATATGAACAAAATAAATAAACTTATCTCAAACTTTATATGGAATTTGATAGCAGATCACCTGCTCATGCTTGCTTCCATAACCAAACTGTGTGGTCAAGGACAGTTCATAAGCAAAGATTTTGGAGTTTATCAAAACAAAGCTGAGATAATAGCTTTGACTGCAGGAATCAGACAGGAACCCTCTGAAGTTTCCTAATCACTTGTTTAAATCTAGATTGGATAGTTTGATATTACAAAAGCCATGATTCCCAAGACAGGAATTGGAATTTCCTATAATAAAAGGGTCACTAGAAGGCAAAAATCATAAAATTGTGTCTCATTTACTTTGATCATGTTATGCAGTAGAATTCACCAGAGAAAGCAATTATGTTTGGAAGAGTTAGAGGTAAAAGGAAACCAGGTTGTCAAAGAACATGGTAACTGGACACCACCAGAGCTGACACCAGACAGAGCATAGAAAAACTAAAAAAAAATAGTGAAAGATCAGAAGATGTGGAGAGTTGGTCCATAGAATTGCCAAAAGTCGAACACAACTGAATGGATATCATCATCATCATCATCATTATCATCACCACCATTGTGGCCACCACACACAATGAGTGCCTCAAGGATGTTTTATTTCCTATGTTGCTTGAAATGAGGATGTTTCACAATGGAGGTGCTATTCAGGCTTCAGATTATCTATAAGTTACTCTAATGTGTTTACTTAATCATACTCAAGAAATCTTTTAATATTTCTTGCCTATGATTAAAGTTTCCAAGCTTTGCATATTACAAAAGGATACCTACTTTTACAGGACATAAATATTATTAAGGTGATACTAAGACATATACTAATAACGTATTTCCTAGGTAGTCATCCATCACAGTTCTTGACAGAACAGTCTGAAACACAATCATGAAACACCAGCTAGTCATCCTTTGGTAGAAGAGCTCAAAGCTCAACCAGTATATTATGCTTCGGTCTTCTTATTTGACTTTCACGTCTGTCATGTTCTTATCATACTGACTGCCACTGTACTTTTGTAGCCAACCATTGTTAACCATTTGAAGATGGTTAAAAAGTAACATAAAAGTGAAAAGAATACTACTGAAATAAATGCATGTACTATATGGAATGTTCTACTCATCTACCCTTATATCCCTTTTTGAATTTCCCAAAAGACTTATTAAAAATTGTTCCAGATCTCAGAAGTGGCAGATATTGGTCGCCTTAGCTTTGATATCCCATACTTAAATTTCTGTGAGGTTTTCTAAATCTCATCAGATTTCAGCATTCTTGCATTTTCTGAGATTTTGATGAGTACAACTTCAGGCTTGTTATTTCACACATTTTAATTTTAAATTCTATGATTTTTAATTTAATGTTGAGAGACATGGCTGCTCTGCAACTTACAACCATTGTAATGCCAACTCTAATTTACCAACCTCCTGTATATGCAAGAAATCTACTATAATTTAGTCGCTGTTGTATCAAAGCTCTGGACATTATAGTCAACCTTTATGGAAAGTTTTGCCATTCTTCACAAATGTTATGCAATACTCCCAGAGAAAACCAGAGCAAAGAAATTACAAGGGACTGATTATAAAAAGGGTTTCCGGTGCTCTCTTATTTTCGTTGACCCCACAGTACTGAAAATGTCATATGGAGAAGAACCAGAGAGATGAAACACAGAAGGCTTGTTAATTCTTCAGTATCTCAAGAGGAAGTCACTAATTAATGGTGAAGGCCATTGCAAGCCAGTAGGTGGCAGGATAGACCTTTGAGTGAAATTGACATTGTTCTACTTCCAGGGAGGCCAAAGAGCAATACCACATTTAAAAAAGGGACAGACCGCCAAATGCTTCCAAGAAGTCATTCAATCACTGCTGATTTTAATAGCATAGATACATTCTGCTGAATGTGCTACTTTCTTCATATCAAATTTTGCAGAGCATGTCCGTGGATAGGCTGCCTCTCTTAGGCTGCAGGAATCTGGATGACCACCAGATGGCAGCTACAAGAGTTTTTGCTGCCATCTGGTGGTCATCTGAATTTTGCAGCCTGGAACTAGTAGTTGTGCACATCCTTCTAATGTGACTCTTTGCTTGCCTCAGAATTTTCAGTGAGAGAAAGGGGGGGGGGTATTTTAAGCCAAGAATTAGAACAGAAGAAAAATTGCTAAGGAGCAAGGCTCATATTGAAAAAAAGTCTGATTAAAATTCTCATTTCCAGACAGTTGCCTTTGAAGGTAAATGCTAACTTGGGGAAGATTTTCAGCAAGGAAACAGCACGGGGACAGACCAAATACTCTGATATTGCGCTCCCTACTGCTTTATAAAAGGAAAATTGGCAAATCCTAACAATATGCTAAAAGGGCATGTGCAATATAATCTACATTGACTTTAAGAACAGTAGTGAATTGGATGCTTGTGTTGTTCTCTTCATTCCCTCTAATTGTCCTCCATTCACTCTGCCCAGATGGCATGGCTTCAGTTGTATGGCCTCAGCTGTCATCTTGACTTTTTTGACCAGCCCTGGGGACACTCCCTGCCTGTATCTCGTCTTTTTCGTGCTCATAATCATGACCCTTTGGCAATCTGAAGAACACTCCATATGTAGTTCCTACCTTTTTGCCCTTCCCCATCTGGCTGTTTCCCCAGGCATTTGTCTTCTTGCCTTGCAATAGCACCAGGTCTTAATCTTGCCTCCCCTTCTATGATTCTAACTCTCCCTACTGGTGTACCTTTGTGTTGGCTCCCATTTTAAAGAGGTTGCAGGAGATTAAAATTGGAGGGCCTCGGATTGTGGATGTTATTAAAATTTCGTCCTACTGTGTTCTATGTTTCAATTTAAAAAAAAAATTCTTTCCCTTCCCCCTCACAAACATTAAGACAGAGGCACATTTTCAAGAAAAGGTAATTAAAATGGAGTTTTAAGAGGGATTGCTCCATGCCAGGGATTAACCTGGAAAAGGAAGCACATAAAAGACTAAAAAGCCTTAGTCCAATTCTTTGCCTAAGGTTTCTTAAAATAGGTGCCTGGGCCTAACATGTTTCACTCTCTATTCCTATTCCAAATTTCATGTAAGGACATGTGTCAGAGAGGGGAAAAAAAAGAATGATCTGCAGAAAAAGTTTACCAGTCCTGGCATCTGATCTCAGAACTCTTTTCTCTCGGATTAGCTGCTGGAAAAAGGCATGAACGGATTATGGCCTTGGCTGGCAATTGTTTTAGTCTGAGCAAAATAAAAAACATTCCCTGTTTTTATTTCTCACACTTGCAGCCAGACATCACATCATCAAACGGCTATGAAATCCATATGGAACGCAATATAGTTTCTCTGCACTTTGGACTGACTTTTGCACTAACTTTTTCTCTGCTGAAATCTGGGCATATAATACACACGTGTTTTAAAGATGAATAAATGGTTCTGGATTGTCAAGGCTCTCCTTCCATCAAATTTCTAATGATCTCTGCTCTGTGAAATGTAATTTTTTTAAAAAAGCCTCAGACATCAGGAAAAATCGTGCTAGAAAAGCCTGTCACGGGCAGTCAAAGATATCTAGCAGGCACTAAGACATGGAAAAGATGCCAAACCAAATCCCATTATACTGGCAAAGACAGAATGCAGACTCCAAAGAAATTAAGCTACAAAATCAGGAATCTATATTGTCTATGGTGAAGTTTCATTTCCATATGAGGTTAGTGTACCCTAGCCTTTTGAGCAGGAAGGACTGTTTTATTGGTACATGATGGAGGGACCAGAGTCCTAAAATAGTTACGAAGAGATTGAGTTTTGAAACATCGGAAAAGGAGACTTTATAGGAATTCCCAGCTCCTCGTGTTTATGTATGCTTTATTAGTCAGTGATGTAGAGCCACAAGGACTGTACTTTAGCATGTACAGATGGGATATTTTAGAATCTCTCAGCATGACAGCTTTTTTTCTATCTTTATCCCGAAAGGGTGTCCACTCATAACTGGAGAAAAAGCCACTTCTTGCTTCAGGTGCTGTAAAACTGCTGACACAGCACGCTGCTAATGTGGGTATCCGCCTGCATGGGTGATCACCAGCCTCTTTCGAAATATGAGATTTAAATACGTATCTTCTCACTCGCATGCCATGGAAACTTTGGAATCCTACAGGTAAGGTGTCTGTCATCAGCTTTCTTTGTGCTGAAGGACTGCTTTTTCCTTTGGCTAGAAAGTGTTCAGGTGCAGGAAAGAAAGATAAAAGCCACACTAGGGCCCATGGTAGTATAAACAAGCCTCTGATGAAGATTTTGTACTGCCCTCATATTAATGAATGCTCTAGAAACTGCTAGAGTGTTTTAGCTGCGTGCTTCTTCCAGCTTCCTGTCTTTTGATATTAATGAAAGGAAATGCTTATGGCTAATTTGAGACTTCAGTTCACTCTCTTGCTTTTTCTTCTGTCCTCCACGCTAGCTGGATTAAACATTTTTGAACTAATCCTTGGCCAATAAAACTTTACTGGTGATACAGTTTGGGGTAGAGTTAACTCTATAGTGTTAGGATTAATGCTGTACAAGTAGACCTACGACCACAACTGAGTCCAAAATTTCTGTTGATAAGTGAGACAGTTGTCCTAGGCCCATTTTACAACCTTTCCTTGCCATTGTTGTTAAGCAAATCACCATATTTGTTAAGCTAGTAACACAATTGTTAAGCGAATCTGGCTTCCTCATTGACTTTGCTTGTCAAAGGGGATCACATGACCCCAGAACACTGCAACTGTCATAAATATGAATCACTTGCCAGGCATCTGAATTTTGATCCCATGATCATGGGGATGCTACCATGGTTGTAAGTGTGAAAAATAGTCACAAGTCACTTTTTTTTTAGCACTGTTGTAGCTTCAAATAGTCACTAAATGAACTGCAATATGTTGAAGGGTGCCTTTTCTCTATGAGGTGAGTGAAGGAGGCCTTGAAGAACTAAAACAGAGCTCTAATAATACCTTAGCAGTCCTTACAAAGTGGAAGCTCCTGGCTGATCTTGAAGATGCTAAGGTGGATGGGACTTGATTAATACTTAGGGGGAAACATCAGGAAATCCTGGGACTGAGGAAGTGAAAAAAACTCTCCTTCCGATCAAATTTCAGGAGCAGAAAGCTATGCACCACTTGTGATCTATAATATGGGATGAAGCTGGGCCTGGTGAAGAAGGTTCATTCTGGACTCTTCCAGAATACACCCTACCCCAAATAGCCTTGCTTATCACCTGATATCACCCGAAAGCCAGGCTCTTCTGAAAGACACCTGTGCAAAACGCAAGCACCTGCATCTAACCAGAGCTGATTATCAGGCTTTTTTTTTTAGTGTTATTCTAGAAAAGCAATAAAGGACAAAGGAGCATGAGGAGACTTGCAATGTGAAGCAGCAGGGAGAAAGTGGAAGAGAGGGAAGCGTGGTTCGTTTTCTCCCACTCCAGTCTCCACCCTTCTCCTTGCCAATGCTGGTCAGCTACTGTTCAGGCTGATTCAAGTATCTCAGCTGAGGATCAGTTTAGTTGGGACCTGACAGGTACTGGCTGGTTTGAAAGCATTAGTCTCTTCCACTGCCCAAAGCTATCCCTGGATGATAGTGCCCAGGGACAAGATGGGAGGGGCCATGCCCTCACCAGCCTAAAGTGGCCAATAGGTGCTGGGCTCAGCTCACCTCACAGAAGTCACCTGATTGCCCCACCAACAGCAGAGCTAAAGTACGTTAGATTGTATCTATAGCGAAACCTGGGTCGGGTTAAGGAAAACCTACACGGATGCAACATTTCATTACAGAATTACAACATAAGGCTGCCTCAGATACGGCACGGCCAGGGATCAGATGACACACTTTAATGAGGCCATGGCAAACAAAGTTTGCCAGGGCATGTTTCTGCTGTGGTTAGGTGCACATGGGAAATGGTCTGTAATAAAATGCTTACTTTTGCAGTGTAGCCTTAAAGAATGAAAATGAGGAAGAATGCAGAGGTTTAGGTCCTGCTTCAAGTTACGGCCACAGAGCATAGGGCAGCAATGTGTCACTCTAGAGGTGCAAGTAAGACAGCAGGACCCTGCGGAGGATGTCTTCTGGAATTCTTTCCATCCCATTGACCAGCAGGGGCTCTAGGAAGCCTCTGTATTTTTCTCTGGGCAGTGTTGTGAGGATATTTCTCCTCACATTGCTTCTGTGTGTTTGTGCATGTGCACACTGCAAGGCCCCAAGGGTGGGCTTTGTAGGAGCCCTGCTGCAGTGGTTAGAATGCAGCATTGCAGGCAAAATCCGTCCACGCCCCTGGTGTTCAAGTCAGTGCAGAGAAGAGCAACCAAGATGAATAGGGGACTGGAGGCTAAGACATATAAACAACAGTTGCTGGAATAGGGTAAGTCTAGTTTAATGAAAAGAAGGATTAGGGGTGACATGATAGCCATGTTCGAATATCTCAGGGAGTCAAGCTATTCTCCAGCGCACCGGAGGGAGGTCAAGAAGCAATGGATGGAAACTTATTAAGGAGAAAAGCAACTTAGAACTAAGAAGAAACTTCCTGACAGAACAATTAATCAGTAGAAGACCTCCAAGGTCCCTTCCAACTCTGTCATCCGGTCATCCTGACAGGGTTTAAGGTTGACTCAGCCTTCCATCATTTGGAGGTTGGTCAAATGAGGACCCAGATTGTTAGGGACAATATGCTGACCTTGTAAATTGCCCAGAGAGTGTTGTCAAGCACTATGGAGTGGTATATACAATATAACTCTATTGTTATATACTCCTATCTGGATCATGTGACCTAGGAGCTTACAACGGCACAGTTCAAGTTACTATCCCATTGTGTGTGTGTGTGTGTGTGTGTGTGTGTGTGTGTATGCTGGGGGGAATGTCTTCTTTTGCTGATTTTAAAACTTCCTGAGCCAGCTGCTCTCTCCCATCCCTACCCATCATATTCGGTCCCCTTTTATTTAGTTTTCAGAGTACTCTCGTGGCTAACAATCTTAAAAGGACAGACAGGATTCCAACCCCCCTTTCATCCTTTCTTTTCAACATTCGGTTGGGTTGGGGGAAGAAAAAGTCCCCTTTGATTTAGAATCCTCGCTTATGCATGTCTTCCTTCTCCTCCTTCTCCTCCTCCAAGGAGAAAGGAGAGTTCACCCTATTTCCTTCTGATGTCTCAGCATTTCTGAAATCTGACCATTTGCCCCCTGTTAAAGCTCAACCAGCTTTCCCTCCCACTCTGTAATACAGCAAACCAGCTAAGATCACAGCCTGACATGGACAGCTGTGGCTGGTGTGGGTAAATATTTAATCAGTGGGACACGGAGTGAGGAGGCTTCTGTAAGATTGCAATTATAATCCTGTGGTGACTGACCCAGGAGAGATGTATCATCTTTATCGAGTCTCCCTTTAGGAGTGAGTATAAGTAATGAAGAGTTATAAATGTGTTATTCGTTTATAAAGTTAAAAAGGTCATCCTTTTTAAAAAAAGAGGGAAAAAGAAAGCAAGGGGTTCTCGTTCAGGTGTGATCAACAAACACTTGGGGAAAAAAAATCCCAAATGATGATAAAAGGTTGGGAATCTTTGGCCTCCGGGTCTCAAAAGATTTGGAGAGAATGGCAATAAATAAATGAGAGGAGGCAAGAGGAATTCCAGCCAGAAAGATCAACTCTGTTTGATTCAAGGAGGAAAAAGCTCACCTCTTTTCCCAGCAAAATTGCAGATGAAGGAAGGAAGGAAAGCGAGCAATAATCCAAGAGCCCGGAGCAGCTTTTTTTTCTTTACAGTTCAGTCGTCTGTGTTGTGATTGGCTCAGCAGCTTGTCATCGTGACACACCTCCTGGCACGGAGCCTCCAACACCCTTCCCATTCTGCTGGTGAAAGCTGTGCCTTGTAACAACTGGGCATAATTACATCATTTACTCACTGGAGCACAGCCCTGTTTTAGATTTTGGCCTGTGAGAACTGGCAGCCAGATTTAGGGGGAGATGAAGGCAGCATGTCAAAGGACGAAATCATGCTGGGAATGGATCAGTTAGAAGCTCCCCTTTCCTCACTGGACAGACTGGGTCCCAGTTCTAGGTAATAATGAAGGTATACTAGACTGTTTTAGCAATGACCCATTTAAGGCATTGAATGTACATGTATTTACACAAAGATAACCTTTGAAAACCTGGCCCTCACTTAAATAGAAAAGGGAAAAAAAGGAAAAAGAGTAGAATATATTTTCCAAGAGAACCCAAAGTTCAAGGGAGCCTGAAAAGAAATAGCCAACAATATAGATTGTGTATGTGTATACACACATGTCTATCTATGAAGCTGGAAAGGATTTCTCATGAGATTTTTTAAAATCTTTACAGAGATTTACACAGCACCCTTCTCAAGTAATTGACAGCTTGGCGTTTCCATATTTTGATTGATTCTCGCTCCATCCTATTTAAATTAACTTTATTTTTATTTATTAGAGGACAACTAAGTAAATATGATTTACTCCTCTGACATCTTTCTTTTTATCTTAAATAAATTAATCTTGCTCCCCATGCTTTTTTTTAAAGTTAGGAAACACTTAGAGTAGCTGTTTACACTGTGTTTCTGCTCAAAAGCCCCAAGGGAGTTAACAGATAACTACAAACATCAATGGAATAAAACAATAAAAATAAAATTGCAGCAACACAGGAAAAAAAGACATAAACAGAGCAATAAAAATGCCAAAGCAAGAGCAATCTGGTCAGCTGAAAAGCCTGGTCAAATAACACCCAGGCTTCCTTGCCTAGGGAATGGCCTACGCTGGTGTGGGGCTTAGAGGAACCGCTGTAAATGAAGTCTCAAAGCAAGGTTTCAATGAATGATGCAAGAAGTGGATAAATTCATGTCACCTAAACAGGGCTTTGAAGTAGCAATCAGCGTTTCTATTGTGCTTAGAGGTGAGCTGGAATCTTTCCCTTTGCAGGAGCAGGTGGAGGTGTTGCCGTGGGACCTATTGCCCAATGCTGAAGGATGTCCATGCTGAAGGATAAAGTGATTGGCTATGTCCCAGGGAAACCTGCTTGTGGCCTCCATCTTTGACTTTCCCTTTGACTTTCTTCTGCTGTGTCTGGTGTGCTTTGCTGCCTTTTATCTGATGAAGCCCTGTGTTTGATATTCTTAGAAGAAATGTAGACTGGGAAAAAGTATATTTTGATATTTGAATGGCTGAACAGGACCTGTATGCAAATTTTTGAACGCTGCCCCTTTCCTGTAAATTTATCATAAAAAAAGTTGGAGACCATAAATTCACAGGCTATTTTATCAAAATTTGAAGTGACTACTTTTAAACAAACATGAGATAGTAAATGTACAGTTCGGATGTGTATTATGCCTGTCCAAATCTCCTATTGTGGTGAAGAATCAAAGGTGGATGCATCCTATGCATCTTGCCAATCTTCTTATCTCCCGTTTGGCTTTTCCATTGATCTTCCTGTGAAAAAGCTATTTTATCTTCTGCAAATTAGCTAGCCATGCAACTGTCCTCCTTTTGAAGGCATTCTCTGGTTGAAAAGGTGATCTAGCTTAAAGATAAAGAATCACAACAAGATACTTTGGAACAGACACAATATTCTCTTCCTCACTAGGGTGGAGTATAATCCCAGCTAAGTGGTTGCACCTAGGTTTTGAAAGTTCCTTCCAAGACTTCATTATTGTTCAGGAAATGATAGTTTAATTCAAGGTACTACCAGATGGCGGCATTAAAGTCCTTTCCTCCAGTGTATGAGCTGGCACAAAAATGTGACAACATAAATTGCACTGCACTTATTGTGAAGTTGATTCCCTAGTTCACCTCAGTACTGAGCTTGGCAAGAGCTCGTTTCTTACTGTTTTCATGCAGAAAAGTGATTGGTGGATCCCCTTAGCTTTCTTCCCCTCCCACTACACTTCACTTGCCTGCAAGGGATTAAAAGGGATTAAAAAAACATATAGCACTGTCCTTAAGGGAAAACTGGGTGAGTGGGTATCCTAAAAGCTGGTTTAACCACCTGTCTGTTTGCTCAACAAACAGGTTTCAGATGCAGAGATGCCCCTGCCATTTGAGCTGCTTGTGGACATGGGCCTAGTATTCTTCTGGATTAGCACTGGACATGCGTCAAAATCAGCCAACCTGACAAGTTGCAGTTGTTGAATGGCAGGGACAAGAGAGGAAAATGGTCAGTGTGGTCTAGACTTGATTAGTGTTGCAAGGGATTGACCATGGCTGGCAGCACCCAGAAACTGCTCCTAGAGTAGGCAAAATAGGCTGTTTCCCTTTTTTAAAAACATAGATTTTGCACAGCTTTGAAAATTTCACATATATTTCATTTTGTAATCATGGTGACTGTCCTGCCTGTCAATAGCTGTTTAGCTAGAATATAAGTGTAATGCATATTATGCAGTTGTATTCATGACTACTCTAAGATAAGTTTCATTGAACTGCTGTCAAATAAAGCCATTGCATCACACTTGAGTTCAGTGGATTTTAAAAATAAGATCAGCTTCATGTCAAGCTTGATTCCTGGTTATTGTATGGATATAATCTATGCAATTTTCTTGGCAACAGAGCAGAAGTGATTTTCCTTTGCATTCTTCTAGGATTTTTCTTTTAGGTGGTGGTGGACAATTTTTGACAGACGTAGACCCCTGTTATTTCCTGGTGATTTCCCAATCCTGTTTAGTGCTTCGGAATCCATGTCAAGGTCAGCTTGGTGTCTTAATGCAATATTTCTCAACTGTGGCAACTTTTAAGATTTGCAGGCTCCAATTCTCATGCTGACTGGGAATTCTGGGAGTTGAAGTCTACAAATCTTAAAGTTCCTAAGGTTGAGAAACCCTGGTCTAGAGGGTTTGCTGATTTAGTGCTTGCAGTGAGTCCATCTGCCTTTTCAGTTACTTGAAAATGTCTTCTCATTCACTCAACTTGATACCACTAGTCACACGATTTGAGAATGCAGTTAATTAGTCCATAAACCAGCCAAACAGAAAATGTCTTTTCCCTGAGACTGAAATCTCCTTATGCAAGTGTGAAGTAGCTAGGCTTTTCAGCAAACCAATGAGTCTTTCCTCTGAACTGTTGCTTTCCCTCTCTTTTAAGTCTCCCAGCAACTCTGACCTATTTTGTTCACTGAGCTTGAAAGATATACCTTCAGCTCCTCCGCCCTGAGTCTTTGGAGAGGGACGGCATATAAATTTGAAATAAATGTCCCAGGCTCCCTCTTCTGTGGCAGGTGGGCTTCCCAAGACTGCCAAACACACATATGAGAGGAAGTTAAATAAACACGAAAGTATGTGTTTCCGTTCTGAAGGTTTGAGGATTGTTAAGTGGTAGAAAGGAGAACGAAACAAGCAGATGAAGAAAACCAGGTTAATTAAGAAAATTCAAGAGCGCTGCTAAGGCATTTTGTCTTACTCCCTTATCTGACCCAGAGTCAGAAAGATTGCCTTTTAGAGGGCCAGGAAGGGAATGATTAAGTTAGCTAATACAGTAAAATATTTTATCAACATTATTTGTGAAATATGTCATTCCACTTTTCATTCTTTGGCCTATCATTTCCTTTTGTGCTCAGCAATGTGATCATAATCTCTTCTTACTTCCTTTCATCTGAGGATTCAGTCAAAGCTGGTTAATGGTTTATCCTTGCCCTATATCAACAGCCAGAAAATCTTGTGAAGGCCAAGCTACACATCTCATTTTAGTAATCTGTTTAGAATACATGTTTTTCTTGAGAAAGAAAAGGATCTTGAGTCACTAAAGCTTTGTGACAGGAAAAACCTCCCAACAATCTTGTTTCTCACTTTTCAGCCACTGTTTTTTTTAAAAAAATCATCAGGTGAGGCTTCATACCTTTCATTAACAGAACTTGGTCTTCTATAGTACATTCTACTTTTACAAATATTCCCCCTCCTTGCTCAAGAAAGCCTGTTTAAAGGGCTTCCGGTTGGCTCCGCAGCGGCGAGAAGACGGGCTTTCACGGCTCGCCGGTTTCAGGATCGCGTCGGGCCGCCTGACAGCTTAAAAACAGCTGTAAGGCGGCGAAGAAGCCTTCCCCTCGGGCGAAGAGGGGGGGGTGAGGCCAGATCGAGGGTTTGAGATCCACTTGAAGTCCCTGTTTTTA